>VYZX01020152.1:0-201468 GCA_013401335.1 Brachypteracias leptosomus
AGACAGACCCACTACAGCATTTAAGCACAGTTTGTTGTTTAGGGTCCATTTATAGTCTGGGAGAGAAACATGAATCAACAGCATGCTCCAGTGAGGTCATGCTGTAACTTGAGCAAGAAGAGATAAACCTTCATCTCATGGAGCACCGAGCGAGTAGTACTGCCCCATTCTTGTTTTGTGATCAGACCCACTGAATTGCCCTCTGGATATTAATGTTTCTCCTTTTTTGCTATCGAGGGAACCCAAATGATTAGTTTCATGCAGATGCCTGATTGTTAAATAGGTAAAATTAGTGTGGTGAATGTTACCCCACAGGTCTACCTCAAATTAAAAAATGAGTATTAGATATTTATGTCATCTGGACATTTTTGAAGATGTCCTTACTGGTAAATGCAATCATCAGTACCTTCCATACCCCTTGAGTATGCATAACTGAAGATTGGCTACTTCAGGAGATATTGCTTGGCTTCTCAGAGGGGTATTACTCATGAGGATAATGCTGTTGTTTGCTTATATAGTGTGACACATACTGTGTCCACACACACTGATTGTGCCCCCCTTGGGCATCCTAAATAGCACTTTTTCTGTGATGGCATCTTTCATCATGTCCAGTTTTAAGAATTATCTTCATCAGCAAGACAAACTGGGGAACATTTTATGCTAGAATCATTCTAAGAATAGAAATCTGCTGGATATCTATGCAAGATGTCTTCTGGGTTTATTGCCTTGTGGGCTCTTGGATCCTTACTTGGAAGTACAGGTAGACACTGTCTTTGAAGCAGATTAAACTGGAAGACTCCTCTGTGCTAGCTGTTTCATGTAGCCCCACAGGTTATAGACTTATAGCAGTGTATGTACCTTGAATTTGTCCAATGCTGGGTTTTGGCAAGCCTTCCAGCTGAATTTACTACAATTTGTAGTAACTGAGATAGAGTGGGGACAATCCCCACTGGAATGGAAATAATCTCACCTTTCATGGACTTTCTAAGGGTCAGCATCTCTAACATAAATACTAAATCAGATTTAGAAAAGGTACTTGTGCCTAAGATTGGCTTCTCATGTGATCTATAAGTGGCTCCAGGTAAGTTAGTTAAAGAAGGCTGATGAGGAGATGTCTACCTTTCCTAGAGTCTTTCTTTTTTTTTTTTTTCCCAATAAATGCCTTTATCTGCATTTTTAGGTTTCTGGGTATTTTTTTAGATATGATCTACTCTCATTTCTATCATTCCAGCTCCAGTGTGAAAAATTCAACTTGGCATAAGCAAGCATTTATTCGCTTTTGGTTCTGGCTGGGTGTTGTTTCTAACATGGAGAGGTGATGGAGCAGCTCAGTCCAGATGACACGAATCATTGCCTTTATTGTTTTCTCATTTTATGCACTGCAGGCTGACCCTGATGAACAATAGATAATTCAAACCACCTCCCCTTTTTCTGTCTTCTCCATGTTTTGGTGCTTTCCAGCTAATACAGGGACATGGTTTTGCCTGGAAAACTTGAGAGAAAGCACAGCATTAACCATTCACTAATCTGATATTGTAGAGACTCCAGATATTGTCTGGTACTGACAATTCTCACAGTAGTTTTGTTCTGTCTGCATCTTCAGTCGCAGCAGTTGGTAGGATGTGCACCAGTAAGGATATTTGCTGCTTGGCATATGGCTGAGTTTCACCTTAAGACCTCAGTTCTGTCAGGAGTTTAAAGATTAAATGCCACCTCTCTAAGTGAGTGTCAGAATCACCACAAAAATTACTGAGAGGTAAGAGACATAATCCCTTAGGAGCATCTCATTGATCCTCTCATGATTCCCAAGCAGTGTGTAGTCCTGAATGCGTGACTGTCCATTTCTCTAGATTAGTTGATTTAGTTACACATCCCTTGGGCTTGTCAGGGGGGAAATTTGTATCTTTGGAAAGAAGCAAACGTCAAATAAAAGCTACTCCAAACCATACCAAAGAGCATTACTCACTGCAGTAAAGTGCAGGTGTCTCCTGGGACTGGAAAGCAGCTATTTCTGGTGGTCCTGCTCAAACTAGCCCAATTCCACTGTCTCCAGTGGAAGAGTGCATGCTATATATCTTGGTTATTGGTGCTGGCATCCAGCATGGGGTCTAAAAGCTGCTATGTTTGGAGAGAGATCTTTATGTCTTCACTCAGATTCAGAAGCTCTAGGATCACATTTTCCCTCTAGACAGCTGGTGGTGTGTCTATGTGCAGCACCCTTGAGAATTTTTGACAGATGCCCTGCATATTGCATGAATGATGCTTTCCCAAGGAAATATTCTCTTTTCCCTTTCTTTGCTCCCTCCTCCTCCCTCCCCCTTCCTCCCTCTCTTCATGTTTTCTGAAGTGTCTGCTGTTTTCTTATATTCAGTCTGTGAAGATGAAAGGTGGCTTTGTCCTGCATCTGAAGGTATGGAGACAGCAGTCATATTAGTGGTGCAGTGTTCATGGGCATTTTCTCAAAAAAAACCCCACTGTTATGGTTTTTGAGGGTTCTTTTTTATTATTACATAAGAAGAAATGCAATGAATGGGGAGATTTGTCTGGTATTTATCATACACAGCAGTTGTGGTATGAATTGAGGAGTCGACTTCAGCTGATCTTTTCTCACACATACCCAGAGCCCTCTGGTGTTCACTAAAGATTTTAAATTTCCATTTTTTGGAAAAACATACATGGTTGTGTGTAATACTTATTTTGTGTGTGTGCGTTTTTTAAGGGGGAAGTTTGCAAATATTGTGTATAATTTTTTTTCATTATTCTCCCACACACATTCACCAACGCTGTCTGTTAAAAATGGTATTGTTCTGTTACCTAGTAATATTTACTTGGCAAATTGACTTGGCCTGAGAAGTGCCATATTTACTCTGCAGGCAATGGAAGCTGTTGCTGTGCAGTTAAAGAAAATTCGGGGAGTGTTTTGGCATTGGAATTAATTTCAAATTATCATGTACTGAAACTTTGACTTTGCCCTAACATTTCCTTTTAAACCTCCAGCTCAGAAGCAGATTTCTTGCTCTCCAAGGGTGGCTGACTCTGTGGAAGAGAACAGGGAAAGTGGTGGAGAAAGGGGAGAGGAAGGACATGCAAAGAGTCAACACAGAGTGTTGCAACATTTTCTAGATGTCACCCTTCCTTCAGCCTTCTCTTCTTAAGCACTTTAGCTAAAGCATCACCACTGACTGTCTGGTTACCCCAGACTCTTAAAAACATAAGATTGGCCATGCTTGGTTAGACCAGAGGGACATGCCTCTGGTGTCACACCTCCAAGAGACATCATGGTCAGAAGGCATTTATCTTAGATTAGACTCTCATCTTGCACCTGTAATATCAAGCTATGGAGCAGCTCTCTGTCTGGATCTGAAAATCAAACCTTTTCCTTTGTGCTGTTGTCAGACTTTGACCGACCCACTGTCTGCAGGACATGTTGGAGATCATCTCTGCAGATCTATCTAGACAACAGGAGTTGGTGTCCTTTAAGAAATCACAGGGTATAGTCAATTATGATGTAAACACTCTCCTCAAGATGTCTGTCATGCTGGGTCCCTCATCTGTGTGTTCCTGTGACATCCCAGAACAGACCAATGCAGGACTCTGGAAGAAATTGCCACCTTCTGAATCAGTGGGGCTGTGACGTGTGTGCTGGGTTGGCCAGTGAAAGGCTGTTAGCAGTGGAAATCCAGCAGGGAACTATGAGATATTTTATTTTTTGCCAGCTGAGGAAGGGAGGCAGCTGCCCCTTGGGAGGAAGAGGCAAGGATCAGCTTGGAAGGCAGGAAGAAGACTGATTTATAGCAGGAAAAGAGTAAATACTACTTGAGAGGGCACAGATGATCTTTTTAGTATTCAACATGCAGTAAGCTTTTGTGTGTGTATCTGTGTGCATGCACACCTGGGGGAACTTAAAAACCTATTCCCAGAAGGGTCAGATAAACCTATGCCTTTTAACCTCTGGGGGCAAGGCAGCCATGTCGTCCCTTTGGGGTGCTGGCAGTGAGCTCATTGCTTGGTGGTTGCAGTATTATGAATAATGTGTCCAAGGCCAGCCAAAGAACAGCTGGAAGGGAGACCTGCAGCAGAGCTGGGGCTAACCTGATGCTGCTGCTCCTTCTATCATGCTGAGAACTGTAGCAGATTTGGATTGCTTGCTTTCTGGGTAGACACCACCCCAATCTGATTACAAAAATGCTGCCTATTTACACATAAGTGGGTCAAAGAATTATTGTGGTCACTTATGAAGCAGCTGCAGGGCCAGACAGTTTGTATAAATTTTCTCATGACATGAGTTGAGTCTTCATCTTGTTGCTGAGCTGGGTGGAAGCTGTAGGGGTCAGGAGGAGGTCTGGGAGCCAGGCTGTTCTCGGATCACTGTACTCTAAGTAATCTCTCAAACATATTTCTCCCATGTATTGAATAGCAATAATAGCTGTTACCTGCCCTTCCAGGCTGCTGAGAAAATTGAATAGTTCATCAATTTGAAGATGATATGATATTGCAAGCCAAGCAGATCTGGGCCTGATCTACCTTTGATAGAGAGATCTGGGTGATATAGTAGATGACGTTAGGATCCTGTCTGTGACGTAGTGATGAGGTGATGGACTTGGTGGCCCTTCTGTGGTCAAATAATTTGTATCAAGTAAGAGAGTCTTAGTTCTCTTCTTATTGCAAGCTCGTTAGCATTTTCACAATGATATGGCTTGGTTTGAACCAATGACCTTGCCTTTCTTTATTCTCCTAAGCCAGCCCTGATACATGCTAAAAAAAGATTCTTTCTTTTCCAATCTCAGAGAGAATAAAACCAAATCCATACAGAACAAAGAACCTCGAAGCGCTACAGAGCAGTAGGAAGCCAAGTCAAGCCACTGAACAGCATGAGAGCTTTGAAAGCCTGGATTAAATTGCCAAGTCGCTGAATGACCCTCCTGAAGAGAAAAGATGTCATCTTTCACTTAGAGGTAGAAACTTGTCCTCCTCAGTGCATGCACGCACGTGTGAGGGAGGCAGGAAAGGAGGGGGAGGAATAAGGCTGGTAGAACCGCAGACTCCCATCAGGAGCAGAGTGCACTGGGTTAAGCAATTTGCAGCAGCTGAGATGGTCTGTGCTGGCTTATGATGCACAGAGGCTATCTGCCCAAGTCCTCTAGCAGATAACTAACTTACTCAACTGTCCATTCCCTGTTATATTGTCTCAGAGAGCAGCTGGCTGTTCTTTCCTGTCCTGGTCATCTTTTAGTTTTCTCAGGTGGTAAGGGACACAGGAGGAAAGAGAGGTTATTTCGCTCCAGAGAAATAATAGGATTGTATTATTACTTTTGAACATTGTAAAAAAATAATAATAATTGTTCATAACTCCTTCTAAAATAGGAACAATCTTGGGTTCCTCTGTTGTCTGGAATTAGGCGCATATGTGCCACTGAGGTTTTTCATTGGAGTCTGCAGAATACTGAGATTTATGTCCTACAGGCAAATAGTCTTATATTTGGAGATTGTAGCCTCATTCCCAGAATATATGTTCCTTTCTCACAGAAACTTCAGGATCCAACTCAAGAAAAAAAGCTCCATTCCCTCCCTCTGTTTCCCCATAGCCAGGCACGATGGCATTTTCTAACATACCTGCTGATGATGAGAGCTAAGTACCTACCTCTAAAGTGGTCTCTGTCTTCTTTAGCTCTGCTCTCTTCTTCCAGGTGCTGTGTAGGGCAGCCAAGGACTGCTGGAACCACTGCAGTGATGCCAGCCCAGCTCCCACCAGGCAGGCAGAGCCTCTTTGTGTTCAACAAACTATGCAATAGCCTTAAGCCATTGTGCTGTGGTTGCTACTCTTATTTTGTGACATTGAGGTCAACACTTACTGTTTTCACATATGTGACTCTGTAGGTCAATCAGCCCAGGAGGAACATTTCCACTAACATTATTGGGAACTGTGGGAAAGTGGTACTTTCACCTGCGGGACTCAGTAACCTGCTTCCCTCCCTCCTGCTGCAGCACTGATCTGGGGCAGAGACAAGAGGGAGGACCCTCTTCCATCTCAGCAATGACAGAGTTTGGTCTATGTATCTTTTAGGGTGGCTGCTCTCCTGATGTTTTTCTGACAAAGCTCTTAATTTCTTTTATTGATGTAATAATTGATCTCCTGGCAGTGCAGCCTGAAATACTGCTAAGCATTTCCAATGGGTTCAGATTGAATAGCATACAATTCCTCCATTCAGCTATGAAAACAGCTCCCTGGAACTATCCTGTAGATGAAATCAGGATGAGGTAGGCTACCTCTGGCTTGTCTGTAGCACCTCAGAGGAAAGGGGAGCATCCCACAGGACATTGTTTAGGGATAACCTTCCTGGAGGGATACTCTCTGCTTAATCCCTGCCACTTAGAAGCTGTTTTTTATGTCCTGCGATAAACACAAAGCTCCTAAAAAGTCCCATCCATTGCAAGATGCATGAATCCTGTTCTACATTTTGCTAAATTCTTAACCTGAATGATATAATCTAACAGTAAGTTCCACAAGTTATTTAGATGCCATGTGAAAAACATTTCACTGTACCTGCCTCTGTTGTAATTGAATGCCCTTCCATTTCCTGTACAATGCACTAATTTTGCCTTCTCCTTCCTTTGATATTTTTATCTATTGCAGTCCTCACTTATTTATTGCTTCTTGAAACCAAGCAAAGCCAATCATTCTCATTTCTCTTTATGCCACTGTCTCTTTACTCCTCTGGGATTTTGCCCGTCTGTTTCTGATTTGGTATCTGTGATGTCTGCCTTGATATCCTTTCTTAATATCTGACTGAAGTTAGAGACAAAATGAGTGGATGGCTTTGTTAGTGCCTGGGTTTCATTTCAAAAGCTCGGAGGGAGAGTGCAGTTTCAAATGAAGGTGCATCACAATTTCATCTTCTGTATTTTCCATCCTATTATGTACATTTAAAATCAGTACACCCGCCTATGCAAGCTACTGATGCTACCAGGTATTCAGGTTATTCCATACTCTTAGAAGAAGAAATGTCTAAGTGCTGTGATAATTTCAATTGCTTGTCAAGGCATTTGCAAAAATTTAATAATAGCTGCTGTTTGCCATCTAGAAAGTGCACTCAGGTTCTCTAGGATGAATTATGCTGGAAGAAGTGAATTTTCCACCCTTATCAAAATTATCAGCTTGCATTACTTTCCATACAGATAATGATTTCAAGTCAGCTAAGTGATTTCTATGTTTTAGCCTTGGAGTCCTTCATGCTCTCCAAAGAGTTAAATCCATCACATGGATGGCATTGGCCTCAGAGATTTTACAAGGACAAAACCTGGTATATGGTATTGTTAGCTTTTTCTTAAAGGATAGTAGTCTTTGCTGTGGGTACCTAGGTCTATATTTAATTGAGGGAGAAAACGCTTGAAAAGTACGGTTGGCTTCAGCTCTGTGATGTCTGAGACACGGAAGAATGAATCACCAGAGTAGAAAAATTGCTTGCTTTTTTTCCCCTTGATAGCCCCAGCATGGTGTCAGGCTGGAACCTGCAAATTTATAGCTTCAAATCAGCTCTGGATATGTAGACGCCATGTGGATTGCCCATTCTCTTGCAGGCCTGGCATGCCATGAGCAAGATGCTGTAGATACAGGGCCACAGCTATTCATTAATTCTGACCTGATTTTCTGCTCTCTCCCTTGGTTCATCTGCAAAACTTCAGGCCTCTTTCCTGGCCATGAATTCCATCATTGTGAGACCTCAAACACTTGGTCCCTAACAGATTTGGGGTAAATAAATAGTAAAACTGCTAATGAGGACAAACACAGTAATAAAATTCTCCTGGAAACAGTAAAACCAGAGTCTGATGGACAATGATTGATGTGATTATGAATTGATATGGGTGGATAGGAGGCTGCTGAGTTCACGATCTGTCAGACTGACCAGAGTTGCTTCATTGTCTCCTCTTATTCCCCTCCTGGTTGGTATCCATCTGTTGTCTCTTGTCTTAGCATATTAATTTAGGCTTGTAGTTGCATCCCATCATCAAAGGGGGAAAAAAAGGCTTTTAAAATAAATGACTGTTAGAATTTAACCCCATCTATAAAACACTCCAGTCATAGAATCATAGAATCGTTACAGTTGGAAAGGACCTCTAGGATCATCAAGTCCAACCTTCCTTTTGCTGTCCCTCAGTTCTGGTCTCCAGTCTGCCTCCTGGCTTTGCTGCTCTGCCAGATACACCTCCCTGCATTTCTCACTTCACTTGTCCATTCTCCTAGCACCCTGATCCTGTCCTCCTGGCTCACAAGTCTCATGTCACTAGCTGATCACTGCCTTGAGGACTCCTGAGCAAAGCTGAGACCTCATGGGCCTGTGATGTGGTTTTTGTTCATGGAGGTGTCCTCAACCTATCGATGTACTCCTGTTGAAAAGAAGATGGCAGAGAAGTGATGGAGCACTGGAACAAGCTGCCTAGAGAGGCTGTGGAGCCTTCCTCTCTGGAGATGTTCAAAACCTGCCTGGATGCATTTCTGTGTGACGTGCCCTAGGTGGACCTGTTTTGGTAGGGGAGGTGGACTAGATAGTCTTCAGAGGTCCTTTCCAACCTCTACCATTCTGTGATTTTGTGAAGGGCTTTCTTTTACATAGTGGCTGGACATCTACTGTTTTCCTGCCTTTCTCTCTCTCAGTAGGCTTCTCTCCATTCAGCCTCATGACCTCCCACAACCCATGCAATAGTGTCCCTCCTAGGAGCCTCCCAAGTGCCTTGCCTCTGAGACAAGTGCCTCTCTTGAAGAGCCTCTCATTGGTCACTTGAAGGTTTCCTGGGGGGAAGGAGACTGTGACCTTTATCCATCTAGGCTTAGTGGAGTTAACCTGTCCTGTCAGTGACTTCCTTATCAATGCAACTCTCCAGGATGACTTTCACAGTGCTGAGGAAGAGGACTGTGCAGAGAGGAATGGGCAGTTGCCCCTCTGCCAAGCTGTTTTAAAGACTTCAGTGACTGCTTTCCCTCAAAGCACCATGCTCTCACAGAGGAGAGGACTAGGTGGCTTGCTTGTATTGTGAGGGCTTGAAGTCACATTGTGCACAGAGACTCCCAGGTGTTGAACAGAGGCATGAGAGGATGGAGATGCTGGCTCCAGGAGACTTGTTGGTAGGTTGAGAGGCTCCAGGCAGTACCCTGATGTTGAGTTATTTGGACTACATGTGCCCTGAGAGTCCTAGAAAGATGTGAGATTCTCGAGATCCTTTACTTCTCGCTGCTTTCAGCTGTGCTCAAAGTGGGATTTTTGGTTCAGTTAAAGTTTGCAGTGTTGGGGTTTGGGCTCAGAAGTGCTGGTGGGGGTTGTATTGTGGCAAAGTAGACCCATTCTCAGGTACCAATTCCCTGAAGGGCTTATGTTCATACTTAGCTCTGTCATTGCACTGCTGGATACTCTAGACTGTGATTTATGAAAGCCCTTAAAGCTGTGTTTGAGCACTTAGAATTAGACTTTCCTACCTCACAGAATCATTGGGAAGGGAAAATAATAATTAAAGATATATTTGATCCTATGGGGAAATGGAGTTGGCATGGAGTTGGGCAGGAAGATTAACATAAGGTGCAGAGTATTTCTGAGGCACTTAGATACTGGAAGTGCTTCTGTAAAGAAAATCTGGAGTAATGGTTTGGTTTGTGGCTTTCATTGCTAATTGTCACAGGGGATTATCTGCATTGGAAGAAGGCACCAAGATAACTGTTCAGTATAGAAGATGGAGAATGTCTTCATCTGTAAAAGGTCCAAAAAGGTTCAATGTGCAGCAGGTGAGGGATGAACGGCAATTAAGGCTATGGTTTCAAGCAGTAGATGCTGAAGTGCTCATGTTGTTGTTGCATTCAGCATGCTCTTCAGGATGGAAAAGGGTGGGCATTGGCCCGAGTAAATGGCTTATGCATAGTGCTAATGCAGAAACTGGTTAACTCTATTGCAGATAGACTTAGGATAAAAGCTGATCTAGACAATGGCTGCACTGCTACCAGAAGTCTGGCAGGACAAGGGTAAATGTCTTACACATAGTCCCAGAGCTGCTAGGATCTCTGGGCCCAGACTTGTTCCCAAGCAGTTGAGCTATCCCTGAACTCAGCCTGATCCTGTAGTGTATCTTGTCTGAACCCCCTCCTTCCCAAATAGCTTTCAGTCTTACACTGCTGATATCAGGCCACAGTCTTGCTCTTTAGGATCCACAGATATGCCAGGACTGTCAGGTCTTGAGCCCTTTGTATGTGGCTGTTGGGAATAAAATGAGAGAAGAGCTTGAAGGGGTACCTAAACATTTACGCACTGATATCAACAAAGGTGAAAGTTTGCCGGTTTAAATTAAGCATTAGTTAGAACAATACAAAGTTAGTGCATCTTAGGGGAAAGAAATGTAGAGCTGGAAAGGCAAGATAACCCTAAAATCAGAGTCTGTGGTTCTGTATGGTCATCATCAACATCATTAGTACATCTTAATTTTGAATTAAGAAGCTTAGGAACTGAGGCGGATGAGTGTAAAGAATTATTTGAGCTTAAGGATGCACAAATAGTTAAAAAATTGCTGGGTCTGAATTTCCTATCCCATACAATATATTTTATCTCATTTGCCTATTACTCCTTCTACTACTGAGCTGGCAACCACATTTTTTTTTAAAAAAAAAAGCTAAAGGAGAAGCAAGTGCTGCGGACAAGACACACAATCATGCTGTTTGCTGACAAATCTCAGGCAGGTGCATGGTCTGACATGCATACTGGTGGACTGGCTGCAGACACAGAGCAGGACCTTTCCTATGGAAGCAGGCTGATGAGAGTGGCAAAATGGCAGGATCTGCCACTGAAAGAGGAGACTGGTATCAGCCACTTGAGCAGTAAGCACTGGCAGTCTCTGCCTCCTTGCACTACAGGCAGAGCAGGGCAGCCTGGCTGGTGTGTCTGCCAGGAGCAGGTTTGATAGTATTTGGCCTGTCTGTCTCCCTCGGTGGAGTTTGTCCCAGCACCAACTGTTGCTACCCTTCCACAACACAGTGGCAGATCCCACATGGTCAGCAGCTTGGATTTGGTGCTTTTATTGCTGTCACATGGATCTGATTTCCTGCCAGGGAAGAGAGGTTTTCTATTTAAAAGACAGTATTTCCAGGATCTGGTCACAGCTAATATACAAGGCCTTTTGTCCTGGGTGTCAGCACTAAATTTGCCTGTGCTGCTGGGCATTTTTGAACTAGCTCTGAACCTGTTTTCACAGGCACACACATGCGTGCTTGTACTTATGCAACACCTATTAACAGGAAAGAACACTCACTATAAACACACACACAGAGCCATATGGACACATGCTCATTAATTGAAACCAGGCCCATCTACTGAATCTCTTTGTTAGCATCCAAATTCTGGCCTATCTGCCAGCAGTTATGAGATACAAGACTGGATCACTTCCACTGACTGTCACTTAAAAGCTGGAAATTATTTTGCTGGCCCCTAGCCCTTGCTCTCATATTCTTTGAGAAACAGCATTGACATTTTGTTTGAATGCACATGTGGGTATATTTGTATTTTGTGCAGTATATTACAGGTAAGCTATAGCTGATGCTTACTCCTAGACAGATGGTTAGCTCAAGGCATACATATAACTTGAGTTGTCAGATCCAGCTTAAGTGGACAGAAATGCAGTGAACCCCACAGGAGGGTATTTCTTCTTCTAAGTATACTGCACACACTGGGAAACAGTCTTTTGATGACAAAAAGACTTAATTTGAGGAAAAAATTGAACACCCAGGCCATATCACAATTAAGTTTGGTGTGAATCTGTATTAGTTGCTTTGACATCCCAAACCATTCACCAGTCTTTAAATATAAGAGCACATGGTGTTTCAACACAGGACCATGTCTTATTGAGCAGGCACAGTGAGAGCAGCTTTTGGGAGAGGTCAGAGCTCGGTAGCAAAGGACTGCAGAGTGCGAAGCCTTTGCCTTAGTCACTACAGATATTGGAAAGTTTGAAGAGAGTGAGGTGGAGGTTCCCAGGCTGGACACAGAGGTATCTTCACGTGAAGGCTGTTCAGTGCTCTCAGGAGAATTCAGAGGCAGTGCCTGCCTCTGCCACAGTTTTCTGTGTGATGTTGTGGGGGGCAGTCAGATTGCTGCAGCTGTTTACTGAGACTAAGTTTATGTGTGCTGCTCTATCCTCTCATCAGAAGAGAAGAGTCTTACGTGGCCACACATAAAGGCATGTTAAGAGCTCTCTCCAGTGTTTGAGGGCTGGTTGTGTGAGCAGATCCCTGTATTCTGTACAGTGCTCTGTGGGCAGAAAATGCAGCCGGGTCTTATGTCATGAACATATACATCTCCTGGTCATGACCTGGGTATGTAAAATTCTGCCCTGGAAGCCATGGCTTCAGCAGCCTCTGTGGTGAGCAGTGCCCAACCTTCAAAATGCCAAACTCTGTCTTTTCTGCTTGAGATTTTTCCAAAAGTTTTTGTCTGCCTGTCTGTGCTAAAAGAGCCTTTCTTTGGAGGGGGCAGAGTACTGCAGTGACCAAGAGTAGAATGAGTAAGCGAAGCCTGGCAAAGGCTTTGCCTAATGAAGGAGAGTGTCCCAGGCATGGGGACTTGGGAAAGGTGCACCAACTGGCAGAGAAAGCTTCCTTGCAAGCATTTTAAGTCATCCAGTTGAACCCATGCTTTGCACCAATGTTGCAGGTCATAATTTTCCCAAGGACTTGGTATTTTAAAACAGACTATATATATTTGGTCTGTTTTCCCTGTAAAAGACCATCAGGATGATTTGCTAGTGATTTAGTGTGCCCATACATATATATAAAGGGGGAGTGTCACGAAGATGGAGCCAGGCTCTTCTCGGTGACAAACAATGATAAGACAAGGGGTAACGGGTACAAACTGGAACACAGGAAGTTCCACTTAAATATGAGAAGAAAATTCTTCTCAGTGAGGGTAACAGGACACTGGAACAGGCTGCCCAGGGAGGTTGTGGAGTCTCCTTCTCTGGAGACATTCAAAACCCGCCTGGACGCCTTCCTGTGTAACCTCATCTAGGTGATCCTGCTCCGGCAGGGGGATTGGACTAGATGATCTTTTGAGGTCCCTTCCAATCCCTAACATTCTGTGATTCTGTGATTCTGTGATACTGGGGGAAGGGGAAGCAGATCATTAAGCTTCGAATACAGCCTGCCATCTGGATGGGCTCAATGCGCAAGAAAGCATAAAGTTGGGAAGCAAATGTGCAACACTTGGTTCTCAGCCAAGACAGACCTTGTGCTCAATTGTTTAAAAGCAGATCTATGCAGACATGACTTCTTGCAGAGGACAAACTGGGCTGATGGGAGCCTTTGGGATCTGCTTTGCAGAATCATTACACTGAAACATATGGGAGCTGTGTTTTGAGTGCATGGAGTTATTTATACATGGGCTATTGGTGTCTTGATAGTGGCACCTAAGATGAATTCATCATTCTGACATTTATCTTTGCGGTTTTTTGTTTTCCATCCAGAGGGTTCACATTGGTGAGATGTTTCCTGATGTTTACCAGATCAGGAATCCTGACCTGAGGTGACTGGTAGCTTAAGGAGATGTATGCAAGAAGATGAATACAGTCAGCTCTATGGAGGACCTTACACTGGGTTGTGGAAACCCACTATTCTCTCTGCCTTTACCATGGACTCTGAATGTGATGCTGAGCAAATCACATACACCCAACTTTTCAGTAGTGGCCACAAACTGTTTCCTTTTTTATGTAGAGGAAGCCAGCCACTGTGGTGGCCAAAATTAATGGTCAGCATTGCAGCTTTTTAGCTGTGATCTGCCTGTGATCTGTTTCTAAAATGCCTGTGGTAATGGTTTGGTTTTGTAGGGGTAACTGGAAGACAAAAGTCCTTTTGAGTTTGGGAACTGTTCAGTGGTGATAATAATGAAGCAAATCAAAAAGCCCAGGAGGGAAGCAGAGTTTTGCATACTGCATAGTGTGCTGCTGGCATGCAGATAAATACAGACACGGAGTGAATAAGGAAGACAGCCTCATGTGTGGAGCACTTTTGCATGCTGAGTGAGGCAATGGGTCCAGGAGAAAGGGGAAGAATATAGGATCAATTAATTAAATCTGTACCTCTGTTGTTATTACTGTTTCTAGAGTTTGGTCCTTCTCCACAATCCATTTGGTATCAAATCGAGGGTGGGTGGGAATAAAATGCTTATTTTTAGAGACTCTTGTGGGGTTGAAACTTACATTTGATATCAAAAGTCATTTCCTGTCCATATTTGAAGTTGGTATCATGCTATTCTGCAGCAGTTGCTAGTGGAAACTGTTGATGTGTTGGTTCACTTCCATTATCCATCACTCTGTTCTGCAGTTTGGGAACTGGAAGGTGTGCAGGTGGCTTCATTTTAATATCTATTTAAAGTGTAAATGGCTGTCTGCAGTGCCCTTTGAAAAGGCAAGGGCTGTTGGAAGCTTTCAACACTGATGGGAACTGGGAGTGCACATGTGATAGAGAAGAGTGGCAAATGTGATGCGAGATAATTGCTGATGGCTTTGAGGATTAAAGCTGAGACATTTGCCCTTTGAGTACCTGTGGGAGCTCTGGAAGGTGGCTGTACTAGGAAGCAAGAGGAAGGCAGTTCCCAGGGAAGTAGTGTGGTGGAGGTGGCATGGCATGTGTCAGCCAGCCCACCACTGGAATAGTTGGGGATCAGATCAGGAGAAGCGTGCTTTTGGTTGAATAATGACAAGCGCAGTACATACACTGTGCCTGTTAATCTGGCTGTCTTGAAGGTGGGAATGCAGATAGTAGCCTTGTTTTGCATACCAGGAACAGTCAAGCATAAAGTTTTGGTAGACCCAGAAGGCAGAGGTAGTACAATTTCTCTCTCTTATACTAGAAATCTGTCTTCCCAGACCTACTGGAGGTGACTTTGCAGCCATGCTCTCAACCTTTGTGAAATAGGCTATGTGAAACTATGAAAGTTGAGATGCATCCATGCATATGAAGTATGCTGTTATAAACAGAGCAATTCCAGACAGTGAAAGAGATGAGAAGCAAGAGCTCAGGGTTTGTGGCTTCCTGTCCAAGACAACTTCTTATTGAGAGAGCACTGTGATGAAAGAAGAGCTCCATTGCGCTTGGATCCCACTAAGATCAGTGATTCTGGAGAAAAGAGTAGGGTTACAACATAGGGACGTGGATTTGTTCTCTCAGCTTCACTTAGCATGACATGTGTGGCTGTGCAGTGTTTTCCACCTGAGTTGCACCTAGATCTGACTCTGATATGACACAAAAGCTTTGCTGATATTTGGAGATGTGCAACACAGCTAGAATGGTCAGAAAGTTAGGAACAGACTAACTTTCCTGATGATGGCTTCTTTGAGCAAGTTGTGCTTTTATCTATAGTATATGTGCTGGCCTAAGTGGCATTGATTTTTCTCTGGACAATAAAGGGCTCCTGAATGACTCCCAGCTTGCTGCTCTGCCGAATTTTGCTTCCATCTCTGCAGTAGGGAGAGGGCAGAAGTCATGCAGGAAAGGATGAAAGGAAACAGTCATGGTAGAAAGCATCTGCTTTTCATTAAACTTTGCCTTCAAAGCAGATAGTGCAAAAATCTGTTTTTTTTCCCCTTGAGCGTAAAAATAAAGCGGGACAAAGAGACCTCACATGGGAGAATTTCAGTGTAAGTGCTTAGCATATGTCAAAAACATAGTCATCTGAATGTGAATATTCGTAAGGGCCAGCATGCAGTAATGGCTCCAAAGCACACTGGACCTGGATGTGACTGTGCTTGATTCTTCATGACCAAAATCTGCTTGAGGTTTGTGAATCCTGACCTGAATGCCCTTGTTTGGTAGTCACATTTTGACCACCACATAGTCACGTAATATGGAAAGGTCCCCCTTGGAAGCCTGTCTCCTTTTACCACTCCTTGTTGCTCATTAGCCACAGGCATGAGTGAAGCAGGCAGCTGCCTAGGAGCACAGCTGGGGAGATGGTGAGGGCTGAACTGACCACCAGCTTTACCTGTGCTGGCATGAAGCAAGCATGGCCTAAACAGCTGATCCCCCTCCTATCTGAGGCACTGGATATCCCCTCCTTGCCCTCTGAGCTTTACGCTGCCAGGAGAGGCTCAGTTGAAGTCTGTGAGGAACTGGATCAGTCCTGCCCACAGATCTCTGCTAAACTCCCTGCTATGTCCACAACCTTTCCCTTGTCCCAAGTGCAGTGCACTGCAGATAGAGCCTGTCAGGTCCCCTCTGATTTCCTGCTCCTAGGGAGGCAGCCTGGGAGGTGACAGATGAGGGAGCTGTGTGCTGACAGTGCAAATGACTGGAGGGAAAGGGAGGTCTCCTCTCCAGCACCTGTGAGGTTAGGCTGAGAGGGCAGAAGGAGACATTTGTTCAAAGTACAACAGAAACTCCCAGAACTCCCTAAAGCCATGGCCTTTTCCTGGACCTCTCTCACCTTTGCCAAAGTTTTGATGACTGGATTAAACAAATGCTTTATAATTTGCAGAATCCTCTGAATTTGAATGGGAAAACTCACCTCCTATACTCAGCTTCATTTATCTCCTGTTGTCTGGTCTCTACCACACTTCCACCCCATAATTCCCTTTTCCCCAGCAAGACAGCAGTCACGCCTCTCTATGGACATTCAATTATACAGCAGGGACACCTAGATTTACTGCACCACAAATACAAACTTTGCCTTTATTGCAGCAAGGTCATTGCAAATCTTCTGGTAGGCACATGGCAAAAAAAGCAGCAACTTCCCTGTTCTCCTTGTCTCCCTGCTGTGGGGTTTCAAGGGCTCTACTGGGTATCTCTGTTCAGTTTTTCTGGCCTGGCTGTTTGAAATGAGATATTTAAATTGATGGACCTTGCTGAGCCTCTGCAGCTTCCACAGATTTCACTGGCAACTCAACAGTATTAAAATCACACCCCTGAAATCTGGATACCTTAATACAGATTTAGCTACTGTCCTGCTGCAGTCTTAGGAACCTAAGGTTTGCTCTCTGGGAAACTGAGAAAGACTTTGTTTTGTTAAGACCCACTAGAAGTGAAGGGGAGTTAGCTGGAAAGGGTCCCCCCTGCAGCAGGAATGTGGAGGTCCTGAAGGACTGTAGTCTTTCAGTCTTCAGGCCACCCCAGCATCTCCTCCATTCTCTATTTCCATCCTGCTTGCCTCAGCTTGATGCAATCTCTTTGCCTCAGTTTCTCTGACAGTACACAGAAGAGGGGATGGCATTAATTGCAGGAGTGAGGGGCAAATCTATTTGTTTCCTTGAGCCCAAAAGAGCTTTCAGTGGCTGAAGGGAATTGAGCCACAATCATCTGTTCAGGCCCGATGTTTAGAAAGCTTTGGCTCATTCCCCCATCGAGTTTCTTCTTCCATTTCCATTTTCCCTGTAGGTTTCTCATTGGCAATAAACACTCCCAGGATGTTACCTTTTATGCAAGAGAGGATGTGCCTGACAGGCCTCTTTCTTCTTCTATATGACATGTCACAGGCTAGCAGGGAGCCCAATGGAGGGCTGCTGATTGAGGCTGTGGCACACTCCCATTTCTAAATTATACTGTGATAAAGCAGCGCTGTCCCTAGCTGGGGATACCCATTCCTCAAATCATAGGTTTATAACATATAGTCATCAGAGACATTTGCTGGGCTTGCACTGACCTCTAGTGACAATTCAGGGGACTGGGGTCTTCAGCCACCAAGGGACTGAGAGGGCACACGTGGGTTGTCGCCACTGGATGGTTTACAATGGTTCCCTCCAGTTTTTGACAGGATTGTGCACATGAGCCTCTGGTATTGCCTTGGGGATGAAACGCTATTGCCTAATCAGGGTCTGTCTGCTTGGTAGACGACTGCAGTGGGTTTCAGGTATCCCAAACTCTATAGACCTCTCCACTAAACTACTCGTCCTCCCCCAACCCACCAGTACTGTAATGGTCTTCAGGTCTTTTGCACAGTTTGTTTTTCCTGTCCATCACATTCTCCCTCTTGTCCACAAATCTAATCCCCCATTTCTTTTTGCTGCCTCATTCCTACATGGCATCTGATCACTGCCAGTACACCCTCCAGGATATGTAGTGCCCGTGCTCCTTGCATCTGGAACTGTCCTGAGTGCTTCACTCTGGCCTGTCACCTCTGCCTTCCCACACCCTGACTCTCTCACAGAGCCTGCAAGCCTTTTCCAGAGCTGGGATGCCAAGTGCAGGGGTTTTAGTTTCTCTGCCACAAAGCTGCCTGCTGTGCTGCAGAGTTGATCATCTTCTATGTAATGCACACGAAGCATCTCATGCTTCAGAATGCCATTTAGAAACAGAATCCCCTAAAAAAACACATTCAAGTGTGCAGAGGCTATCTTTTAGCTCCCTGAGTCTGTAAACAAAAATGATGAGTGCTTTGGACTCAATTCTGGGAGCTACTAAATGTGCTCCCAAAATGCTGAACAGCTTCAACTTTTAGGGACATCAGTACGACTCATGGGCTGTCAGCAGCTTCCAGGAGTCCTGCATTGCCGAGGAGCATGAGGGAGACCTGCCATGGCTACAGTGTGAGGAGAACATGGAAGCCTCTCCCACCTGCCATTTCTGCATGCTGACCTCCCATTCTCACAGGCCATGCCTATAGCACCATCTTTGTTTGGCTAAACTGCCCTGGTGTGTGCATGCATGGTTTCTGGGCTCTGATAACAAGATAGTGCCTGATTCAGTTGATATTCTCCCGTCTCTCAGAGCCACACATCCCCCTACCCTCCCAAAGCCCTAGGAAGTGCTTTTTCTCACTGAATTACAGCTCAGCCCCCTCAGCAGTGTTATCATTCAAGCAAGGTCCAAAAAGCTCTACAGTGAACATTTCAATGGAATGAACCTTTTCTTCTAAGAGTTACTTCCAGAGTAAGAAATAATCTATGATGCCCCACAAAACTCAGGAAGAAAAGTCACATCTATCTGTGAATGCCAAAAGCCAGGCTTCTGTCCACCTGAAGATTTATCTGGAAGGTGAAAAGAGGCAGGAGTACCCTCAACATCCCTTCCTTTAGTGCGTCTGACTGCATTATGCTCTCTAGGACATCCGTATGAGTGTGACCATACTCACAGGACAGAGCTCCACAGCACTGCCTCTTCTCCTAAGCCTCACTGCAGATAGGTACAGCTCTGTTGCCCAAATCCTGACACATTGATTAGCCTAAGCGATCAGATGAAGCATCTTGGCTTCTCTAAAATTTCTGCTGAGGGGCATGCCTCCTGTACTTGCCTCTAGGTATATGCTGGTTGGAGGCCCCTCACCCTATGGATTAACCCCTCTGGTCCCTGGCTAGCCTGATTCACATGAGAAGCCTGAGAGGAGGTGGAACAGAGGAAGGCTGCCAGCTACAGCCTTCCATGCTAGGTTGAGCAGAAAAGCAATCAAGTTTCCTAAGCACTGTAACAGATGACAAGGTGTATATTTATACCAGATACCCACGTACTTCGGGTGAATTGTGCAACACGAGATTTGTCATCATGCATCAGATCACTGTGTCTCTAATCCAATACCATGGCTCTGACAATGTTGAGAGAGCTGAGCTGCTTGCAGTGATGCACCTCACCAACTGTGCAATACGGGAACAGAGGGTCTGGGATTAAAATTCCTCCCCAGTTCCTCCAACAATCAACTGGTGCCCTGACTGCTCTTATTATCTGAGCAGGCAGAGCTGCAAGTGTAAATAATCCCAAGATTAGGCAGCCTTCTAAAGACAACTAGTACAACTGCAGCTTACATTTCTAGGCTGCCCCCAGGGCTGGATATGTTTTGAGTGGGATAATATTTCATGCTGATTTTGCTTTACTTTCCTCTGTTAGATGATTCTTGGGCTAACTGCACCCTGGAGACAGCAGTTGAGAGTTACTCCAGTGCTAGAAGCGACCCATAGTCTTTTACACCACTCCTAGCATCATCTATGCCTCCCATTTAAGTCTTGTGCTCTTGGGGTTATTTTGTTGGTGTTGGTGGCAGTTTGTTTTTTCCCTGTCCTCTTTGCTGCAAGGGAATCAAGCAGTTCTCCCCCTCTGGATGTGTTGGCAGGCAGCTGCATTCTGTAAACGCAGCATGTGCTGCTGCCTTTGTGTCTGCGGTGCTGTCATCACCCCTTGATCAGTCCAGGAGTCAGTTACTTTCCTTGGCCAGTTTTGGCTTCTGCCATTCACAGAGCAGGTCTCTCCCCTGAGCTGTCTGCAGCAGCTTTTGCAACACTCCCATGAACATGTACAGATAATTTCAAAGGGGTTAATGTGAGCAGTTACTGGACTGCTTTTTCCCAAACTGCATAGCTTGACTCTCTAGTCAGAGCAAGAATGTCTCTTGCTCTTGCCCCCTTGGCTGTCCTTCATTTTTAATGCTTCCTGCAGCTGATTTACTGTAGTCAAATTGCCTGAATTAATTAGTTGCCTATGGAAAATCCCTTCCTCCTTTCACTGTCACCTGCAGAAAAAGGACCAGGGAGGGGGAATCCTTCCTTTGCTCTGCAGTGGCATCTCAGGCATGGGAATTGTTTTGCTTCCCTGCTTCTCCTCTTCCAAAGGTTTCTCTTCCTAGTGCAAGGAGTCTGTTATAAAGTGATGGAGTCAGTTTTGGTCCTGGCCCTTGTGAAGCTTGGTCTTGGTAATGGCTCTTGCAGGAGTGCCATGACTGTGTCTCACAGTCTGTGTGGCAGTGGGTCAGTGTCTCTTCAGGCTGTGTTGAAGGTTATTTTTGGGCAAACACCCATCATATGACACAACCAGTAGTGCCATTTGCTCCAATCTTTTTCTGCTTCCTTCTGCTTTATAATTGATTCATCTTTGTTGGCACCTACTTTTCTGTGTGTGTTCCGTTCTGCTGGTGCCTAATGTAACTCCCTGCCTGCCAGCCCCTAATGTAACACAACTCAGAAAATGGTGGTGGGAGCTACCAGGTGTGGAGAAAAGACTGCCTTATTTGGAATGGGTTATACTTTAGGGACTAGATCAACTAGGTTTGCCGGAGGACTCAGTGATTTTTTCCAACTGTAGATTAGCACACTGATCCTTAGAGCACTGCCCAAGTGGTTTTTCAGGCAAACCAAGCTGCCTAGAGTGTCCAGTAGCCTTCATAACCTTGATGAACTGCCTATGACAACAGTTGGTGGTGAGGCAAAGGTTGTTGGAGACCATTGTTCAAATATCGAGACCATTGCCTGTGACATGTCCTGGGCATCCTAACAAAGTTGGGATTGCTTTGTCATCCTGTAAGGTATCATATTGTTACATGTAATTAGCCTACAGTGAGAGTGCTCCTGCAAAGCTCCCTGGCTAGCATACCCCAAGATTCACAACTCAGCTGCTGGCTCACGTCTCACCTGCCAATGTTAGCTTACAGCCAGAAGAGCCTTGTCCCCTGTGCCTGACTGGTCTTTGGTTACTCTGCGCTTACAGGAATGCCAGGAGGAAGAGGCACAGCAGGACTCTTGGAACCTCCTGAAACCAAAACAAGTGTCCACCTATTGCACACTGTGAGCCTTGCCACACCCTACTGTGTATGAGGTCCTTCTCTAGTGAAACTTCAGCTCCTAAAGATTAGAATCGCTGTTCTGCCTTCAATTAGCATGTATCTTAGCTCTCCCTAAGATGGATTAATTGATAAAGAAAAATTTTCTACCCAGCCTGATTCTCGCTAGGCCTTACCTCCCCTCACAGCTCACAGGTTTGTGCCCCAAGTTTGCTCAGGTCTGCCTGTGTCCTGGGCTTTGGACCCTTTGCTTAAGCTCTAGAGCTGCTGAGGTATTTGGTCAGATAACACTAAGGAGGCTACAGCTATACAAACTCATGTGCCCTAGTCAAACAACTCCGTGATTTTGCTTCAGGACTCACTTCTACTGAGGATTGGTCTAAGATGTAGTAAATCCTGCAGCACCTTATGCATCAGCTTCCACAGAGATGAGATTCTGACAGAGCGAGAAAGTACATTTCCAGATCTCCTGGGAATGAAGCAAAGCCTGGCTCTGGGACTGAGTGTTATCATTGCTCACACTATATGCCTGAGCTTGCAGAGAACCTGAAACGGGATCTCTGAGAATTGTTGTGCTTCCTCCTCCTTTCCAGAACAGGAAATCTCATATACTGGCAAGCAAGAGAACATGGTAGTTTTGCATCATCTTCAAGGGGTGAGCTTTGATTCAATGAGAAGAGCAAATGCTTTTGTTAACAAATATCTGAAACACTTATGAAAAAACCCACAGCAAAATTCTTTATAATAAAGGGAATCAGATTTTATTTTTATACCCTTAAAGTTAAAAATATGTATTTCAAAATATTTACAATGACTATGTATGAAATAACCTTTGTTAATGAAACAGCAACATACAGTACTAGAATATATCCACCAAATTGATAAAATCTAAATAAGAAGAAAATGTAACAGAAAGAGAGAAGGAGAGAGAGGTAAAATAGCATCCATACACAATCTGCACCTGCATGTATTTTTATATTCCCTCCCTTTTGGTTGTGGATGGACTCACAGGAAGTTTTGACCTCTTGTCCCTTACAAATGCCACTTGTGACTGAGATTCTTCGAACTGACAGAAATTTGTGGGTTGCAGCAGTACCAATGCTTTGCTTTCCCATGTCAGCCTTTCACATGGGGACCTTGTACTACAGAATGGACTCAAAATCTCTCAGCAACCCTGGGAGGTAGGCATAGTTTTATGGAAGAATTTGGCAGATGGGAAAGCACCAGGTTAAGTGACTGGCCTAAAGTTGTGCAGCCCTACGGAGCAGAACTCCCAAGCCCCGACTCATCTCTCCTAATCTCTCATTAGGGAATACATTTCCTCCACTAACTGGTATCATCTGCCTTTGAGATGAGCTGTGTCACAAGGTGGGGCTCTCAATTAATAGCATGGACTGGGTGATGATGTTGGAAAAAAAAACCCTGCCTATAGATAAGGACTTGTCTCAGTAAAGATCTGCAACATTGCAGTACTGTTACCATGTTCTGGAGCTGAACAAAAGATTTTACTGTAGACATACACTCTCTGCATGATCCCTCCCTGCATGTGCATCATTGAGCAACTTCATCCTCTGTAATTAGGAACCCCTGTGTATCTTCACCCCTACACTTTCTCTTTCTCCCTCTCTCTCTTCATCACCCATGCCTGTATATTTGCCCTTCCTACCTGTATCTGATTTATCCATGGGAATGTCAAATAGTAAACAGAACAGCAAAAAATAATTGCTGCCTTATTTCTGTAGGCATTTTAATATTAATTTAATCTGGTTTCTATTGGGTTGCTTCTCAGTTTAACATCTTTAACTTTCACATATGTGCATAAATATATATAAATGTAACAAAAGGCCCATCCCATCTGTTTCAATGGACTAAAAAGGGCTCATAAGCCTCACTGCCCAACCCACAAGGCACACTGAAAGGTAAGTGAGAAGGGCTCTAGGAAGGGAAAAATGTAGCCCTTGTTTTTGTGGCACCCTTCAACCATCACTGCTGAGCTTGAAGCTTTGTGAAGATATGACATGACTTTGCAGAAAAGGAGAACTGTCTGGGTCACTTGCAGGTTTCTGGTGCAACAGCCGCAGGAGTGCTAGATCAGTTGGAGCTGTTTCTCCCTCTCTTTGGTGAAGGAGTTTCTGAGGATTCTAGCTTTGTTAGTGATTTTTCTGTCGTGGTGGCAGTGGTGATGATGGTGGCTGTTTCTGTCTATTGGCCCAACAGTTCTCACAGCAGAGCAATTCTTCCCTATTCCCAGTAGCCAACCCTCTCCCCTGGACTCCCATTAGCCTTATTTTTTCCTAAGAACAAGGTAGAGGATGCCGATGATAAAACTGAAGCAAAAGCAGATCCAGGCCAATATGAAACAGTAGCCATGGTGAGGACGTGGGAATGTTGGCATCTTGCCTGCGAACCGAGCTGTGTAAATGGAGACTCCGATCAGAATGCACATCCCTGGCAGAAGGAAGAGGGAAAAGAGAGTTGGAAAATGCACTGAAACCAGCATTGCTGCAGGACTTCTGAAGTACTATTGTCCCTTCAGATTGTAATGCATGTCTTGTGCCATAAGAGAGAGGGGCTGCTGCCCTTTAGGCTGATTTGTGGAGGATTTCTCTTGCAGAGGTGATGACATAAGACACTTGGGGCTTATTTAGTGTGTGTCATGGGAAATTAACCTCTGTTCGGAGGAAATTAGTAATAAGATCTGCAGACAGTTTGGTGCTACGTGTTGAATCCCATGGCCAGTAGCTGTCTGTTTATTCTCCTGCCCCTCAAAATACTTGAATACTTTTTCTTGTCTTTCAAAGGTATTTTGCAAAACCCACTGGGTTTTTCTGAAGAAAATCTGGAAACATTTTCATTATATGTAGTAAAAAAATCCCAACACTTTCCAATTCCCCAGTGCTTTGTTTTATCACAAAAACTGGGCCATGGGAAACCTTTAGCTGGCTAACCACCTCCTCTGATGGCCATGCGTAGCAGACATGCGGCTACTTGCACGTGCAGAGGCAGCGGGATGCATGCAGAGCCATTGCAAGGCGTGCATACTTACAGCAAACCAGCATGATGGCTCCAGTAATGTAGAAACGTTTGCCTTTCTCCAGGGTGAAGAGCTGGACAATGAACATGACAAGTGCGATGACAGAGAAAATGATTGAGAGGATCATAAAGCCTTGCACGGCTTTGAGGGAAGCTGTAAACACACAGGGTATAAATTTGAGAAGGTCGAATACCAGCCTTGGTACTGTGCACCAAGGTCCTGCAATTCATCACCACGATAAAAATGAAGATATCACTTACGTTCATCACTACTGTTGACTTGTAGATGCTCACAGGTCTGGTTGCACAGTAGCCAGAGTCCCGATGAGGCTGGTCCAAAACTGGAAGAAGCCACTGTCCAAACCTAGAACAGGATGAATAAGTTGTGTCAAGGGGTGGGGGCTTTCTTGCTCTTCTGGCTAAATTGCAAGGGGAGCAAGACTAGCCAAAGTGCCAGGAGACAGCCAGATGAAAGACTCCTCATGTGTCAGCAGCAGATGAACAGACAAAGCTTGTGGGAGATGATGCAGGCTTCCAAAGCCAGGAGGCATTTGGTGCAGGCGAAGCACCGGGGAAGGTTGTTCCCGTGACTGGGGGAAATCGCGCAGCTCATCCTCTCCCTCTTCCCGTTCCAGGCGGCAGGAGGGCACGGGGGGAGCCGCAAGACGCCGAGGAGGGGGCGCGGAGCCCCCCAAATCCCGGCACCGCGGGGGGCGCGGGGAGACCCCGGCCGGGGCCGCCAGGGGTCACCCTCGCCCCGGGTCTCCGCTGCCCCCCTGCGGGGCTTGGCTCCGGGAGCAGCGCTGGGGGCGACCCCCAGCCCCGGGCAGCGGCTGTCACCACAGACCGGCTTGGGGGAGCGCCCTGTTGTGCAACAGCCTGGCGGACAGATGAGGTGATAATGCCTCTTTCAGAGCTGTCATATGCTGATCTGCCCTGCTCCTCAGTGCGCTCCCTTGAATAAAGAGTGGTGAGGTGCTGCTGGCTCTGGGGTTTGAGGTTTGGGAGCGGGGGCGACGGGCAGAGGCTGCCTCCGGTACCACCCTGGCTGCCCTTCTGCTCCCTGAGCATACCTATCACTGCTTCATATTCACTCAGCACCCATGCGAGCCATGTAAAGGGCTGGCTACTGCTGTGGAAAGCAACAACCGTGGCTCGTCCAGCGTGGTCTCTACTTACGTTGGAAATGGTGGAGACAAAGAGCATAATGACAGTGGCGATGTGAACCACGAAGATACCAGCCAGTAGCACCAACATCTTGAATCCCTTCTTGGTGGAGTCACCGACACAAAGAGATCTGGAGAAGAACAGAGGGAGGAGGTGAAAGGAAGGGCTGAATCAAAGAATAGCCTTACTATTAGCTTTATTTACATGTGAGGAAACAGGGTGATCTTAAATCCATTCTGGAAGCATGTAGTCACAAAGAAACATTGCTAAAACCTTTGTCAAAAGGGAGTTGCTCAAGAGGTTAAAGAAAGCCTGAAGGTAGAGGAACAAGTTTGGGAGGAGATGTAGAGCAAGGGTAATTAGCCTAGGGGCATTTTTAAAATAGCCTGAGTATATACACAGGTTGCTTAAATTGGTGTGTGGTTATGTAAAGTAAAAATGACATACTCCAGGACAATGCTCCAGAAGAGGAGTTTTTGCCCACAGGATTCAGAGGTCAGGAAAGATTTTTCCCTTGTTGGTCTCTCTTTCCCTCTCATGGAACAGCCTCCTCCAGCTCGTCTGGGACACAACAGGTGGTGCGGAGTGGACGACTCCACACCTAGATACATCAGGTGTTGAGAACCTGCAGGGAGTGGACTGGGGCTACCTCTACACAGTTGCCTGCTCCATTATGTGAGAAGGAGAATAACCAGAACAGAAACACCACTGAGGTGTTCTGGGGCAGGGGAAGATCCTTAGGTTTGCAATCAAAACTGCCTATTTCCCTTTTAAAATTTGAGGCATGCAGATCACTTTATTACTGCAATAAGATTCACTTGTAATGTAAATTCCTCTTTGGTTTGTTTTTGGTTTTTTCTGCCTCTGTACCCTGCAAGCTTTTACTTTTTGTAAGATTCTCTGTCATTGATGAACATATGATCGGAAAGGGAGGGGAACATGCTTTAGATAGCTCTCATGAAACTGTTTATCAAAGCTGCTGACTTCTCCTCTGAAAACACAAAATACAGGGAACGAATCTAAGCTGTGAGAGTGAGTGCAGACAATTCACACAAAGTGAGCGAGCGTATTTCCCCTCCTTCCAGGTATTTATTAGTAATCATGCAGTATAGCCACAGAAATCAGGCTGAAGAGTTTACTGGGTCCACTCAGTGGCCAGTTAAAAACTGCTTCCTAGAAAGTTTAAAGGGCTGTGTTGCTCTTTCTTTTGGCAGTGTTGGCATTGAACAGCTGTATCAAGTATGTGATTAATGTTGGTTGTCAAGCTATTTTGGTCCAGCTGACTCAGGTAAGGTTTGATGCTGTCAGTGTTTGTACAGGGTGTGGTAACATTGTCATGGAACAGCACAATTATATTTCATGATGTCTTTCATGCAAACTGTAACAAAAGACTTTGTAAAGTCCCATAAATGTGGGGTTTTTTACTCAATGACTCCACCCACCCCACTCCTGTCTTTTCTCTCATTGTGGCCATGTGTGGGAGTGTATTCCTGTAAAGAGCTGCAGCTATTCCTTGCACTGCTTTGGATACAGTTTCCCAAACGACAGCAGGCAGACAGGCTTCTCCATCAGTGGCTTTTCGTCCCATTCAACATTAGCTGATGACCAGGAGGAATTCCTTGAGTTCAGGATCTGAAGGAGTCAGCTCTGTTAGGTCACTCTTCCCACCCCAACAAGTTCACTCCTTAGACAAATAAGGTTTGGTGGCTGGTCCAACTCCTCAGCAAGAAATTGTTCTCTGTGAGGTTTCCTTCACCTAGAAGAAGTCTATGGAGTTGTTTAGCCCTGGCTTGCTGAACATGGGCTGGGCTTGCTTGTCTGCTTTGAGGTGTCCTAGAAAACTCCTTGTGCTCTAGGACGTGATTTGCCAGGATGGCCTTGTCACTGTGCCCTCTTTTGTCACAGTATCTGCCTCAGTGATGATCTGGGAGGAAGGACAGCCTTCTTAGGATTTCCTCTCTGACTGCAGTGACACTCATTTATGAGTTCAGCATTGCTTAAATCCAGGTTCTTGATACTATATGCAGGCTACTACATGAGGACACCTGACCTAACTGTTAAACCCCTTCCTTCTATTGATCACAAAAGGAATGAGAGTTCCCAAATGCTGGATGGCAACTGATATGGATATCGCCACTGTACCTTGAGCTGAGAAAGTATTGCTGTTGCCATGACTGTTATGTATCTGCAGCAGGTGCCTTGAATAGAGCCTCTGAGTCAAATCTTCCCATCCCTTTGACTACTTATCATCCTTTTCTCTGGTTACCTTGGTTCTTACACAAACTATAATGAGTGCTCTTGCTGCCATAGTGTATTGATAGATGTACACCAAATTGCAGCAAATTTGCCTGCTCTGAAATTTGCCTTTACTGAACAGTGTCTAAACTTTCTTCTGCCTTAGATGGATGTATTTTTCCACAGTCTCTTTAAAAAGTATTTCAGCAGGGCTTTTGCTGATTATTTTTGAGGACCTTCAAAAAATCCCTGTACTTGAAAGACCAAAAAAACCCTACTTTCATGACACCCTAAAGAACTAGAACAGTACTTTTAAATGCATTTTTTGTTTGCATTCAGAATTGAAAATGAGGGATAAATGTTACTTTTCAATGTAAAAAGAAAAATCCCCACACCCAGAATTTTGACCATACACTAAGAAAAAAAACAAATTCCTTATTCCCTTTGCTCTCCCTGCCTTTTAAATAAAATACTAGAGAACAATCCCAAAGGATCAGTGGGTGAACGAATGGCACTGAAATAAGAGTCATCTCTGTCTCTGACGGTATAGCATGGACTTTTCTCTCATTAGACAAGAGAAGCTGGCAGAGCATTGGTGACTGACAGGATACTCTTTCCATTTGTTAAGTGTGAGACGTCTTTCTCCGCTACAGGGTGGGGTCACATTGCTGGACTAATAGGACACAAATGCATGCAAATGCCTTTTCTTCCATTCCCCTACCTAAACTGCAGCTGGATTTGGTGCTCCTCAGGCTCTTCTTGGGCTATGAGTCAGCCTTTCTAGAGCTGCCAAGTTTTTCCACTGACTCACCCCAAAGCTCCCCAAACCACAATTATTTAACTCCACAAGTGTTCAAGACACACAATTATTTAACTCTGAGTATTTCAGGTCCAAGGCCCACTGCATAAGAAGGACATGGGCTTGCTCGAGTGAGTCCAGAGCAGGATCACAAAGATGATCAGAAAGCTAGAGCATGTCCCTATGAGGACAGTCCAAGAGAGTTGGGGTTGTTCAGCCTGGAGAAGAGAAGGCTCCAGGGAGACTTTATAGGGACCTTCAAGTACTTAAAGGGAACCTTCAGGAAAGATGGAGAGGAAATCTATTAGGGAGTGTTGTGATAGGAGAAGGGATAATAGTTTCAAACTGAAAGACGGTAGATTTAGATTAGATATTAGGAAAAAATTCTTTACTGTGAGGGTGGTGAGACAGTGGAACAGGTTGCCCAGAGAGGTTGTGAATTCCACCTCTCTGGAAGTGTTCAAGGCCAGGCTGGGTGGAGCTGTGAGCTACCTGGTCTAGTGCAAGGTGTCCCTGCCCATGGCAAGGGGCTGATGATCTTCAAAGATGATCTTTAAGGGCATCTCTGACCCAAACCATTCTATGATTCTCAAGAACCAGTCAAGCAACCAGGTTGTGAATCCTGCATTGAGCCTCCTGACACATCTAGAGAGAGGAGAGACCCCCAGCTAAGTCAAGAAAAACAGAGCTGAGACATGGAAGTAGAATGACTACTGAGGTAGGACAGGTTGGTGTGGCTGAAGGAGTGAAGGTCATGCACCTGCTGAACAGCCTGCATGAGTCAAGAGAAGATCTTGCACTGATGACAATGGACTGAGTTTCCTTGTCCTGGTATGATGGATGGGGAGAAATAACAAGCCACACCAACAGAAACCATGAATAACAATCACCATAGCAGCCTTCAGCACAAAAAAGGCCTACAGATAAGCATGACAGACTCTCATCTGTGTAGAGACTATTTCTCTGACCATTCAGGAGTACACTTACTGGTCAACAACACATAGCTCTGCTGCACCCTAGGTCAAGTTCAAGCAGGCAAACACTATTCATTAAAAACTAAGACAAAGTCTTCTTGTGTAGCCACCCATATCACTCTCTGTCTACTTAGGAGTTTGAGATCCTGCTATCTTGAGGGCAATCCAGAGAAGTAAGTCCATGCCCTTGGTTTGCTGCTTAGAAAAGCATCAGGATGGAATGCAAAGTGCCACTTGGAGATATGACAAAGGCCAACAGTATAGTTCCTCAAATATAGGGAGTGGGTTACTCAAGAGGGGAAGGTAGATTAGGTAGTGGTCCTTTGCTTCTGGAACAAAGTGCATTGCAGTGAAAGGATTGGAGGGAAAGTGTACTGTATGTTTCTGCAGGAATGATCAGGTTGTTTGGGATGAAAAATCAGAGCGCTCTCAACTAAATCTGAAATATTTCAGATCTGAAGTGTTCCTAAGGGATGTAGCTCATCTGACTTCCATTCCCATTCTCTTCTCTGAACTGAGGTTTCTGCTTGAAACTGCCTCTCCTAGAGTGAGTTGGTGAGGTGTATTATGAGAGATGCTGAGAGGAGAACTCAGCCAATGGCCTATAGCAGCCTATAGTGTCTGGAGGGCAGAGGACATCTAAATCACACCACCTATGAGCACCATGGTGACCTCTGGCTCCTCTAAAATTCAGTTTTCCAGCTGAAGTCCCGTGAGTTTTCAATTTCTCAACAAGGGAAGGACGGCATTTTGGGGAAAAGGCAAATGCCTTTGGACAGAATGTCAACAAAAATCTCCATAGATAGAAAGCAACAGAGATGAAAGAAATTCTGCCTTCTCCAGGTGCCACCACAGAATATAAGGAATGCAGTAGTAAGTCAGACCAGTGGTCTGTCTCACCCAGTGTGCTATCTCTGGTGATGGCAGTAGGAAGTTCAATATTTAGAGAATGCATATGAAGGTGACCACTGTCTCAGGTGGCACAGAGTCACATCTGGTGGTTCAAATCAGGGCCAAGGCCATTTGGAAAGGAAGGGAAAAAGTGGAGAGAATGGGGCAGAAAATAAAAACTGATAGTTTTTAACAGCTGCAAACTGCCACCTCTGTCACTGGTGCATTCCTCAGTGCAAAGACAACCTATAAGAAGCAATGCTGTCATGATGCTACCAGGAAGGGAAATCTTGGAGCGGGATAAAACCTTCTGCAGAATTTGTACATCTGTCTTTTGACTGAGCTGAGGCCCTGACTGCATATTAGCTCTGCTGCAACTGCACGCCTTGTCATTGTGTGCAATACGAGCATGAGTCCTCATCGTGCCCAGGATCATTTGGCAGGATGCAAAGATGTGAAGATCTCTGTGATATTCTGATGGCATGGTGACTTTGGACCTATCACTTTGTTACTAGAAAGCTCATGACAACTTAAAAAAATTGCAGGGAAGGATCTTTTTGCTGTCACCTTTTGTTCTGTTTCTAGCTTCAAATCCTGCTGATTCCAGAGTCCTTGCTGACTCCAAATTTTTATAAACCACTGTATGCCAGCACTGCTGTTGACAACCTGGTTTTGACAGACCTGCCTGACTCAATTTACAAGTCAGATGCTTTTTATAGACATGTGCATGAGTAGGCTGGTGCCTCTGGAAAGAGATTTCACATGTGTGGGAAAAGGGTTGGGCAGGAGGTGTGCGTGGACACATGGAGGCCTTTGGAGTCTCTGGTTTATGGCAGTGAGAAGATTTTGTGCATGCACGGGTGGTGGCTGTGATGACCACATGGGTACAGTGAGGCTGTAAAAGTAGCAGATGAAGGTCAATCAAAAGGAAAGTGTAGAGCAGCCTGAGGGGCTACAACTGAAAATAAGCTTAAGTAAATGGAAGATTTTGTCTCGTTCTTGGAAAGTGTTTCTTGGTGGTATGATCTCCAAGGGATCAGGGGAATTACCTTCCCAGGGGAGTGGTAAAGTCCCAGTATATGAGTCATTTCTTGTGGGACCTGACAAAGTCCTGAAGAATCCACCCTTGGTAACAAACCTCCACTCACTGGGAGATCCAAGGGGGAGTCACAAAAGATGACACACAAGGCTTTTCCAGCTCTCATGCTCGTGATTCATATGAGAGTGGGGAAATGTGAGAGCTCCTAGGGCAGACAGTGAGAAATTGGCATTTTATCCAGAAGAAACCACCCTCGAGCGCTCAGCCATGTGACAACATCAACTGAAACTCCAAAGCTTGCTTGTAATAGGAAAGGGAAGAGACAGCTGCCTGGGGCCTGGCAGGCAGCCAGCAGCCACTGCTGGAGGAAAACACTGTCACTCCTCACCCTAGACACGCCAAGGAAGGGCTGGGACTGCTGGGCAGCGAGTAAGAGAGAGGGGTGGGGAAGGGGACCTCAGAGCTAATGGAGGGACAGAAGTGTTCCTCTGCACCTTTGGAGATGCAATGAGGAACACCCTGAACCTTTAGTGCACTGGAAGGTCCCTGGGTGGGCTAGTTAGACACGGGAGTTGCTGGGATTTGCAGGGGTTCAGACAAGATGCCGAAATATGCTAGAAACATTTGTGGGAGGACTGACGGTCTGAGTGATGACATGGTGTGTGTAAGGGTGTGCATCTGCAGCTCTGCATGGCTCCTTCTATGAATGGGGGCATGCATCTGTGGTTTCCTTGTGAGCAGAGAAGAACCATGTGTGTGAGTGTGTGTCTGTCTGCGTGCATGTTCATGCATGGCTTCCTTATGGGTGTGCATATCTATCTGTGTGACTTTGGCACAGACATGCCCACGTGGGAGAAACCATCTGACAGCTCTGACAGGAAAGTTCAGGATACAGTGTGGTGTGATCAAAAGTGCACAGATCATTTCTGGTGGGACTTTCTGCCTTCCCTCCTTGTAACAGCCTTTAGATAGAGGTGGAAGGTCTATGGAGCCCACATCAGCTGTGCTTTTGGTGGCATTTTTAAATTAAAATTGCAATTCTCTGATTTACACATACAGTTTTGAAAAGATCTTCCCTTTTTTTAATCAAGGGAGCGTAACTCTGAAAAAGAAGTGTCTCCTTACCAGATAGTGTGTCTCTCTCTCAAGACTACAAAACCTCTGGACATGCCAATACAGCCTATGAGACACTGAGGTCAATGCAATTTATGCATCTAAAGAGCCTGAGGTTTTGGGTCAGTCTGCCTCCAGGGTGTCCACATTCCTGCAGGCCATCTTGGAAAAGACTGTGCAGGATTAAATTGCAAAATTGTTTGATAGCTTCTTTCAAGCCACAGTGCATGAGTGATGGACTTGGGTGAACAGGAGCGTGAGTATAAAGCAGAAGCAAGAGGACGCTGTGCAGCTTGGAGTTGGTTGGTGCTCTGTGCAGGGTCAGGTAAAGGTGGTCTTAAGGTGAAATGCCTCATCTGGCTTAAAGAGAGCTTCTTATGCCTGTGATTAGTACGAGCTGGCAGAACAATATAAGGGTCATTCTAGCTCATGTTACATGCGAAAATGGCTTTCCAGAAGGCATCAAGAACTCTCCTGTCAGGTTGCACCACGCTGGCCTGGCTGCAGCCACTGGAGGCCAGCTAGCAGGCAGGTTGGCTCAGCTGCCTGAGCTGGCATGACCAGTGGCTATGCCAGTCTCAGAACCCAGCTTTCCTTCAGCAGCGGTCCATGTTCCTGGAGCTGGTGTTCAGCAATCTCTTGACCAGCCTGCTCCCAGCTCTGAGCATTTTGTGACTCTCCCCTCTTGTTCCCATAGCTTTCACTGCCCTTACCCGAGGCTTGCTGAGGCCCATAGGGGAGATGTCTCTCTGGAATGAGAAGAATGTGGACACTGAACCCAGTCGTGGCAGCTGCTTTCATAACTCCCCTCCTTAAGCAGACTCTGCCCTGTGAGGGCAAGAGGCCAGTGAAGGTCCCCACCTCAGATTTCCTCTAATCCAAAGGCATTGCCAGGTGGCCCCCACATCACAGGAGCTAAACCTTTGGCATGAATCATTGCTCACCTGCCATCAGCCACTCCAATGTTTATAGTTCATTGCACTTCTCTTCATGGCAGGGGATGACCTAGCCCAGGTTCTGTCCTTGGGCTCTCATTGTGGATGTCTCCCCACGCCTGCAGTACAGGCTGGTTTTCAAAGGAGAAAGTGAATAGATCTTAATTACAAGCTTGGAAAACTGGTCACTCTCTTGGACAACGTGGGTTCTGGTCCCTCCCTACCATGAGAAGGCATGGGTTACGTTTGGTGTTATACAGAGGAGAGCTTCCATGTGCTCTCTACATTGCTGCGATCAGTTCAGGAGGAAGAGGGTATGTGGAACTGTGAATTTGGTCAGGGTTTCCTTTATTCATTGTCCAGCTGTTCTAACTAAGGAGGTACTTTCCAAAACTCTCTCAGCAGGGTTTGAAGAAATCATGCTGCAGATGGCAGCCGCAAGATGTGCTGCTTTGCTGCCCTCCCTGCAGTGCAACAGGAGAAAGCTGTTCAAGAAAGGAGGCACTCAAGATTTCCCTCTGGACAACTTATATGGGGAACTGCTGCTGGCCCCTGTGTCATGCTGTGGCATGACTGGGTGTGGACTGACTCTAACAGAGGAGCTGTATAGTCAAATTTAGGCTGGTGTTTCAGCACATTTATTCAGGGCTAGTGTTACAGCGCTGTACCAGTTAATTAGCCCTGGCAGGGGCTGTCAAAAAAGCAGGGCCATGGAGAATCATCTCCTTTTCTGTGGACGCTGCTTTGCCTCAGCAGAAAAGATCCATGAACTATTACACATCCATCTTCAGATGGGGAGATAGGAAATCCCCTTCCCTGCCCTTCCTTTTGGAGGTGTAAAAGAACACCTCTTACTTCTTCCTGCCCTGAAGGAAGGGTAAAGAAATCTCACCTTTTAGTCATTTTTTATCACCTTTTTTGCAGGAGAGCAGGGGTAAGGAAATAAATTCGGAGTACCATGCCCTGCAGCCTGCCCTGTGTTGTGTTGGGTGACAGTGCTGTCACCTCCCTATTGAAGGGTACAGGCACAGGAACTCATTGACACTAAAGGGGTCTAGTAGTGCTATTTCTTGCCTTGTGGGGCACTCGAGTATCTGAGGGCAAATCCCAGCCTGGCATCAGGTGCCTCCCCCTTCACCTTGGGTACATCACTCAGTGAAGAGAGCACCTATCCAGCAGCCAAATGGAACTGGGAGGAGCGAGCAAATGGAAACATGCTGTGGAAAGGGTGCCATGGCTGGGCTGTCATGTGGGGTTGATGGGGCCTGTGAAGCCCCATGGGAGCAGACAGGGCTAAGGAAGCAGACTATACCCTGCTCAAGTTCCCACTTTTGCTCTGAGGAAAATCAAGCAAGCACAGGCTGAGTGCCATGTGCCAGCCTTGCAGCTGGGAGGGTGATGAATAGAGAGAAAGATTTGTGCTTGAAGCAGATCTCCCTCATCAGTATAAACAAGGCCCCAAGGTGGGTCTTTTACCAAAAAAATGCTGGCTATTATCAGCAGATCTCCCAGAACAGTTTCAAAATACAACCTCTGCTCCACCCCAGGCCACCAAATAGTAATTCCTGCAGACACTTGCACTGCTTGCACACTGCAAAATTCAAAGATCACTGGCTAGGCCAGCAGGGCCAGTTTTCCAAGCCCAGGAATCTCTGTCCTCAGCAGGGTATTGAGGAGCACTAGCAACGCTGCAGCTCTGAGGCACCCAGTCCAAAACTGGGTGTTTCTCCACAAAATCCCACTTCCCTCCTCCATTAATGTGTCCTTGGGTGTAGCTTGACTCCATTTCACTCAGATGTCTACCTCAGGATGGCACATGTCCAGTGGAGATGCCTAGCTCTCACACGAGGGGAGCCTGGATGAATGGCTCAGACCGCATGCCGCATGTCTGAATGGTTAGTTACAGCTGGGGGGAGCTTCCACGGGAGCCTACTGGGAGGAACTCCTTAGGTGGATGTGCAGTGCCTCGCATGAAATGAAGGAGCTGTACGTCTGGCTGTGCTTCCAGGCACTGCAGTGTGATAGTAAGATACCTCAGTTTTTACCCTTTCCCTATACTAATCCACAGGGGAGCAAACAGAAACAGGCTGCCTTTAAGCCTGCATTTTCTCAGTGCACACAGTCCCAAGGTTTGGCACCTGCATGAGGTGGGCTGAGTGAAAGCATTTGTCTCACTTAAACCCCTGTTATCATAGGAACAATACCTCATGGGCTCCAAGTTTTCACACTCTTCATTCCCAACTCACTCTTGTGTGTTTGCTCAGAAAGGAATCCCACTCTGTCCAGAAATATCAAGTGGGCAGTTCCTAGGCAAAGCTGCTCCCAGAGGTGCCTTGAGGAATTCAAAGCTTTGGAGTGAAAGTTGCTCTGTGGCCACAGCATTTTTTCTTTTCTTTTAATTTTTTTACAAACCAATTTCATTGTTAATTGTGGTAAATGACAACCTCTGAAAATGCTTTCTACCCAGACCGGTTGTTGATTGTCCTGGAAACACTTGCTGCCTCAGTCAGCTTCCCGACCACTCACTCAAACACATCTGTTGCTCAGGCAGGAGGCACCCCTGTATGTCTGAGACACAAGCAATAGAGCCAGAAGGGACCCTGAAATTCACAAAATCCATCCTTCTGCTGTAAGGTTAAGGTCAGCTCAGCTTCTTGGCTGTTCATATATTAACTGTCCACAGCACCAGCCTGAGCCCCTGCCATCCACAGCCAGACTGGGCTAAATACTGTTTCAGTTTCTTTCAGACCCATGAAACTGTGCAGAGACGGGCTGGGTTCCTACAACAGGAACCAAAGACCAGTGCCAACAAACTGGCTTTACTGCACTCCCTTTCTCAGACCTCAAAATTATTTCAGATTTGACCACAAGATACAAACCATAGCAGACAGATGAAGTGAGAAAACGGGTGAAGAGGAGGGAGGGAGTGGTTGTGTGGAAAAGGCAGGTGAATAAGGAAAATTGCTAGTCCCAGCAGTCCTACACTTCCCATCAGCACCTCCCCCCACCACACCCCATCATGCAGCCCATGCTGCTCTAAGCAATTCCACCCACCCCCCTCACTTTGCTTCTCAGTGCTCCCCACTCCAGGGTCTGTGCTGCTAAGGAAGGCATAGCATGCATTTCTACCCATCGCATGGCTTCGCCTAAGTACTGGGGCTTGGCTTTTGCCTCAGGAGCCAGGACCCTAACAGTAAAAGAGAGGTCCTTTCCACTGTACTCCAAAGTCTGCACCTTTGCAGCCTCTCAGACTTCACTTGGTAAGACTGTTGTTGTTTTAAATTAAAACTTGGCAATCTACAGATGGAAGAGAGAGAGACATGCATAAAATTGCGAGCAAGAGCCAGAAACACTGAACCAGCAGCCCTAATTTCAAGCAGACGTTTCTCCACGTTTGTAAACAATGCTACTCCAAAAGCGTGCGGCAGCTCCTGCACCGGGGCTGGCCCGGGTTGGGCACCTTGTGCCTGCGCCTGGCTGCACATGCCCTGAAGGCAGAAATAACATTGCTGCTGCCAGCGCTCTAGGGTTGCAGCCGGGGTGCTCTTCTGTGTTGTTGCTTTGCGCCATAACGCAGCTGGATTTCAAAGCGAAAACTGAAAGGTTAGGTGTGTCCTGTAGTCAGCTCGTGTGCCAAGTTGAAGAGAAGTGGTGGAGCAGGGGAGAAAAGCAGGCTGGAGCTGCTGGGTGAGGGGAGCAGCTGCCAGTGAAGAAGAAAAGTTGCTAAGGATTTTCAAGATCAGCTCTTACCGTGTGTGCTGGGGCTGGTCCTGGCACCTGCGGGAGCAGGAGCGTGCTGGGCTGCAGCGCTGATGTCCTGGACCGCGGAGCTGTAGTGAAGGGGAGTGACCTGGTCGTGGTTTAAGTTTCCTCCAGTGCTGCGAGAGGGTGGTGTCTTTCCACTCTGTTTTAAAGGAGTTACTATGAATCAGTCTGCCTTTAAAGACAGGGAGAAGAAAAAAAAAAGTAATAATGAGCTACGCCCTGCTTTGTTGGCAGGGAGTCAAGAGTCGCTGGGAGTAAACCAGAGAGTCAAAGAAATCTGCACAGGGCTGACTCTGACTCAGTGTGCAGGACAGAGACCGCAGCCTGGAAAAACGACTGACGCTGATCCAGCTGAGTAATAGAGGCCCACAACAGCATCTGTTTATAAAACTGAACTTCTGGTTGTTATAAGAAAAAAATGTATAGTTACAAGTGTGGCAACGGGACTCCAACAATACAATCAAACAAACAAACAAACAGCAGGTTGGCAGGGGGAATCGTGAGGCAGGGTGAGTCACCACATCCCCTCCACGTGCTGCACAGAGAGAAGTCCCAGAGGCTGGTGGCATGGGGGAATGCAGATCGAACCTGTGGGGTTGGCATGGACAAGAGTTTTGGGAATGTACCAAGGAGCAGAGATGCTCAAAATGCAGCTCTGGCTTGGTGGTGCCTCTGGAGTAAGTTGGCCAGATAGTGGTGGTTTGCTTCTACAGAGAGAAAGAAGGCAAAAAAGATGAAATAAGGAGTTTGTGATTCACAGTTTTCTGAGGTCAGCATTTCTTGTCATCTTAGAGACCTCTAAAAATAGATCCTTTACATTTGCAGAGAATTGACTGGTGTAGTTGTCTCATGGATGCTGCAGGCAAGATTGAGTGGGGATGTGTTTGAAATATGGGGGAAGGGGGAAGAAGTTTGTCAGAAATCATGTGGATTAAAATGTGATCCATATTGTGATAGAGCTGGTGATCTGCTTCTGCAAGGAATCAAGCCTGCCTTTGCAGAGACTCAGAGATAAGCAGATACTGATAAAATACCTGGCAAAGGCCTTTCCCATTTTAGTGAGGAGGACACGGGATTGCCTTTATTTAAAAGACAAAGTTGGTGCTCTTTGAAGTCTACATAGATTAAAAGACCTTGCTATTTTTCAGATTATTCCTTCTCTCTGATGTTATTAATATGTGTGTGGTCTAATTTTAGACTATAGCAACCTGCTTAAAAACAGAGATGTGGATAAAACAGCATCAGAGATGACACATATGGTGGGCAAAGACATCATGCCCAGACAATCCCATGGGAATTTTGCCACTGATGGAAAATAAAGACAGATTTTTGTTCCTCGAGGATGGAATAAGCCTGACTGTGTTTAACACCTATGGGTTAGAATGTGCGTCTTGGTGATATATATGAATATGATATCCAGGGAAAGGAAAATGTATTTGCTTATCCTGCAGAAGGAACTGGCATTAGCACTGAGCTGCACTGTCTATTCGCCCTTCCCTGTTCCCCCAGCAGAATATATTATTGGAGTGAGGGATGCTGAGCTCCAAACAAAATACTGGAGTGCACGGTCCCAAAGCAGACTCTGTGGACCAAAGATTCAGCTGTGGTAGAGCATGCTCTGCCCCAGATCTGTTCATAAGTGACTGCCAACCTTCCAGAGGGCAGCTGCTCACACACTCACAGATTTGGTTATCTGAGACCCAGCAGCCAAAACGCCTGCATCTAAAACACACTCACATGGGGCAACAACAGTGGAGCCCCCTAAGAAACTGGGTATGAAGTGACCTGTGGCTGGCAAAGCATCATTTGTCCAGAGAGAGAAAACTCATTTTGTACAAACTGCTCTTTAGTCTGGGAGGCCATGTTAGGCAACAGCCAACATGAGATGCTTCACAGGGAGGCAGTGGGGTTCTGCAGTGTCAGCAGCAGCTGCCCACAGGAGCCTTGCTTCCTAGCTCTCCATCTGGAAATGTGGGTGCCCAGCCAGCAGAGTAAAGAAAAGTAACCAGACAGGCCACAGAGGCTGTGACTGTGGCCCTGGAGGAGCACTGGTACTCTGCCAGCAATTGGCTTCATTCCTGTTGCTATACCTGTCAAGCCAGGTATGAGAGGGGCTAATAGTGAGTGTCAAGCAAACAAAGGTGTGGATAGCTGCTCCTGCTTGGGAGCAACGCTGCTTGTAGGCAAGGTGGCGGTTTAAGCAAGTGAGGGTACCCCCATAATATCAGGGTAGAATGAGGTCAGGGGAGAGCTCAGCTTTCACTGAGCAGATTGGTGGCTCTTTGGGATATTTCCACCTTGCATCTGGACGGGGAGACAGATTCAAGTTGGTAAAATTTGTCATGTATTCTGTAGCTGTTTGCAGATGAAGCATTGGTTCAATAAGCCTTTATGTGTGTGTGACAGAGAACCAGCTCTATCCACCCATCTAGAGAAGAGGCTGGTCTTTCTGTGTGCCTCTTGCAACTTCTCCCTTTAGGGTGTGTGGTTTTCATAAGGCAGGTTGCAATAGAAAACCCATTACGTGAAAAGTTTCATCATGGGATCAAAAGTCTAAAGCATGCTGTCAGTTTGACACACTAAGGTTGAATTGCCTAAGATCCCCACATCGTAATCCATGGTGTTCCTTGACCCAAGCATCACTTGTTTCACAGGCTTTTCTGAATGCCTACAGCTAACTAATAGGAGATGGTCAGGTCAAAGCCATGAGAATGTAAGCTCTGGGAATCTGCATTGGCATTTCCATGGGCAATGAGAGGGTGAAGCTTTCTCATGCGTGCCATGCCTTTGCTGAAGCTCTTCCCAAACAAGCAGCCTGCAGCTGCTGTAAGTCTGCTTGTTTTGCTATTCCTCAACATTTGCAGACATCACTACTGTGTATGAACAGTAGTCCTTGCTGTAACAAGATGAGCATCCACAGTTACTTTAGATAAGACAAACATTAAGCTTTCACAAGCCTAGATCAAAGGAGGAATAGACAATAATGAGTGGGAGACGGGGTGTGGAGTTAGGGGTGGGGGAGGCATGTCAGGCTCGGCTGGAAGCATCCAGAACAGATCATTTCTGGAAGGGGGGGTGTCAGGGGAAATAGGCCATGGTCTCTCTGCACTTTTTTCAGATGCCAGAATCTATGCTTGGGAGAGGTCTGTAGCTGAGTTCCCATGCTCTCTGGGATGCTTTCATGTACTAATTCAACAGGAATTCAACATAAGCAATTTGGATATGCTTTTCTGGATAACTATCTGGAAATATATTGCCTATTAAGCCCACCCCACACCCAGTCTAAACAGTGTGTCTTTCCACCTAAAGACGCTTAAACCCTTTCTTCTCTCATATGTGCTCTTTACTCTGTGCAACATCCTGCTGGCTGGTTGCAGGACAAGTGGAAGTGATATACTCCATGGTGTTTGCTCCTTCTCCACTTGTCATGGCATGGAGAAGGTGGGGTTAAGCCTGAGCTAATGTGTGGGTTTAAGAAAATAGAAACCAACAAGTTTCATACTGCTCTGTAGTGGTGTAACTGATGTGTTTGTGTGTGTGTGCTAGGGTTATCCATGTGATACAGTAATTTGCAGAGACATATCATACATCTAAGAGCCATATGATAAACTGTGTTTGCCAAACATGACCCTGTATGGCTTCAAATGGGACCATTCATCCACTGGAGAGGAAAGGGTGATGGTTCCCTTATTTATAGCTTTACTGAGTTCTGAGAAAACAGATATTGGAAGTCACACCTTTATGGTTTTGGTCATTTCTCTAATGTATCTCGTCATGGTCCTGTCCCCCCAAGGACTGCTAGACTTCTGGGACTTAGGGAAGATGATTTTACAAGCTCAGTGATACAACAAAGGAATGAATTGCAGTCAACACTGAACAGATGTAACTCTTCCTGTGCACAGTATGGATTTTGCTGTTTGGGGTTTGGTTTTCTTTTGGTGGCAGGGGTGATCTCTGGCTCAAGTACTTTGGTAAACTATATGAAGAACAAAACCTAGAGAAATGTCTACATTGAATTTTTCAAAATCACTAAGGACTGCCAAACTGACTGGTCTTTAAAAAGTGGGTGATAGGTACAGATTTAAAAATGCCCTGGGTTTATAGTATTTATGTAGAAATGGTTTGTGACAAAGCTTTAACAGGCAAGAACTGCAATAGTCCCCTCCAGGACTTGAGCATTATGGGTAGGTTCTATGGCCCCACATCTCACCTATCACATATGGGAAGCCCCAAAACTTTCCTTGTTTAACAGGAATAAAAAATGAACATGGGTATGAGATAAGGAGACCATTCTTATCAAAATTTGCATAGTGATTAGAATTTGGTTTTGTCCTACCATGTGAAAAAGATCATAAACTTTGTTCTTATGTTGGAAAGGGAGATGAGGTTGGATTATGATTCCTCTATGCAGTGGGTGAACTGGCATCTCATGCTGTCTTAGAGTACTGACATTCACGTTGTGGTCTCTGCAGCAGATTTGGAGATTCTGTCATACTGAGTAAATGGCAATCTGTTTGTACCTGGCTAAGGGGTTTGGACTAATTCTCAGGGGGTCAGTTAGTCCAGAAGCACCTTGCCTTCCCAAGCACTGTTGGGTGAGCTGAATGTGATCCTCAGGCTGAGGTTCTGAACATGGAGGAGGCAGCATGATCTGGCTGGTGCTGGGACTAGAGACCTGAACCTGGAAAAGCATAACTTTCTTCCATGCTCTGGAGCAAAAGAAAGCGTGGTGAGATGAGAGCCATCTGAAATGAGGTGGTTTTCCCCTGCCTTTATGAGAGTGGTGGAACTGCACTCCCCATCTCATTTTCCCTTACTTTAACTTCTACCTCAATCTCTTCCTTTTTTTGAAAATAGCCCAGCTGAATGCTTGCTTGTAATGTGCAAATGGTACCTCTGCCCTGGCAGACCCGTCTGAGCTGTTGCTTTCCCCAGGAACCTCTCCCATTCCACATCAACGAGGTAGTGTCTGGTGGTATTCTCCACTTGTACATGAAGGCCTCTCTCATCCATTCTGGCAACCAAGGAGGTTTTCTTTATTGCTTTCTTCTGCTCCTGGCTCATTTCTACTTCTGCCTTCTGTGGCTGCTGTATCATGCAGTACATGGCACTGATTGCTTCACCAACAGGTTTTACCATGTTAGTGGAGAACAAGTATCCTGCAAGCACCAAGAAATGGCATGAGTTGACAGTGGCTTATTATTCTCCTTTCGTTCAGTGCTGTCAAAGGGATGCAACACTGTCAGACTTTGGTTAAGAGGCCAAGGCAAGGGTAAGTGCCATTTGTGCTGTGGTTGAGGTTTGATAATGGGATATCTTTCTATTTACCTGCTGCTCCTATGGGCTGTTTGCATGTATTAGCTCTACTCAAAGTTTGCTGGACAAAGTTTTCTTAGAGCAGATGCTGGTGGCCTGAGAAAGTTGTAGGATCTCCCCCTGCAGCCAGAGATAAGGTTTGGAGGGTGCATGAAGGCTAACTGTATTTGCCTCTCACTCTGCAGTATCTTGCTTTTTTTAAATCTCAGGATGCATTTATTTAAGCAACATTGTAGTGTCACAGGTTCTACATGTATGCAGGAATGGAGAGTCATAGCCTAGGATGATAAATGGCAGAGACTGCAAAGGACATGGCATATGAACAACCAAGCAGGCAGTACCCTTATTCAGCTAAACTGAAAGGAAGGGCAGTGGTACCTGTACTGGTCTCCCAGTGAGAGGAAGGGGAAAACATCAAGCTGAGTGCATAGTGAGGAGGGAGGAGAAGGAAAACAGGGAAGTATAGCTGAGATGGAAAGACAGGCTGGGCATTGACAGGGGCAGGGCAGGGCAGAGAGGACTGAACAGCATGGGTGATGCAGTCAATAAAGAATGAGCCTCTGAGCTCCAGGTCCCTGAGCAAAGTGCAGAGGGCTGGCAGGAGGTTGGGAAGTTCTCTCTCTCCTGTTGCTGTTGTATGGCAGAAGGGAGAGGACTATATCTAAGTTTTCTTTTTCATTCCCTGACAAAGGGGGAAATGGTTCCTGTGAGTGCAGAGGCATGGTTCCCTTCTCAAAGAGGAAACATCTGCATGTGTCACACTATGGGCCAGCTTCTGAGTTTATTTGCAGCAGTGTAGGACTCAAACAACTCACTTCAACTTCATGGCACTGCCACCATGTCAAGAAACTGGTAGTAAAGAGAGAATTTGTGAGGTAGAAAACCTCTCACCTCAGCACAGAGACTGAGCATTGAACTAAGTTCTCCTTCTGTGCTACCTGCTCCCCTGCTTCTTGCCAGCTGTCCATTGGTCTTCTTAGAGGGAACATAAAATATACTTTTCTTCCCCTCATAAACACATGATCCCTTTCTGTGCCTTATATATTCACAAACACAAAAATTTTCATGACTCCATTCCTTCTTCTCCTTTTGTAATGTACAGTCACCACTTTCGTAGCTCCCTGGTGTTTGAGGCAGGATACGGGCAGGAAATAATAACACAAGATTCAAACTGGAAAAATGCAAACCTATTATCTGGGGGAAAATAAACACAAAGTTAGCTATTCAGAGGGTGGGAGCCTTTGGAACTTGCAAAAGAAATAAAGCTGAAAGCAACTTAAAAGGGACAGCAGACAGAGAGATGGAGAAGAGCTTGCAATGTGATACAGCACTTAGTGGGGGAGAAGGCAGACCATGTCACTTAGAGCTCTTCAGAAGTTTATGTCCTCGCATCCACAAATTTTAATGCCGTATTTCACCCCCAAAGAGGCCCTATCAGTGGTAATTACATTGTAAGTTGAAGGTTCTGATTGCTGGGAGGATTTGCCTCAAATCCTATGACAAGGGATCACTCTAATATAGTCCCAGCAGTGCTGTGGGACTAAGGAGTTGCCTGGCTGGTCTGTGGTACCTTCATACTAGTCAAACTCAGAGGCACCATGTCCCTGCATAGCTCCATTCTGAGAGTGTGGGCTAAGACATGGGCTAGACAACGGGGAGGAGAAAGGGAGCATCCACCACATTACCTGGCTCTGAGTATGATTAGATAGCATGAAGAATTAAAAGCCTGAGCTTCAAGTGTGCTTATAAAGGTGATGCTTTGTGAGCATGGAACAAAAATCAACAAAATGTCTCAATAGCACAAAATGATTGCTTGAATTCCATAGGTTTGTCCGGGCACCACCATCCCTGTGAAGTGCTGGGGCCTGGGCTGTGGGCCCCAAGTTGGAATTGACCTATGGATGAGTCACAACCCACTAACATGTTTTGTTCCCCAAGTGGTTCCTCAAGGCCCCAGAGGCAGAACCTGACCACCCGTGTGAGGCCCCACCATCCCCCAGGTGATCGTGGTTGGGGTGGTGGGCGAGGCTAGAGATGTATTAACCAGGAACGGATTAGTTTGGTAGGAGAAAGAAGGAGTTGTTTAGTTTGATGAGGGCCTGTTGGGGGCAGCTTGATGGGCTCTCAGTGGTGTGTTCCCCCTTGGCTGATGTGAGATAAAGAGAAACAGATGAAGAATAAAAGATGAACAAATGAACAATAAAAGATGAAGTTATTCTGAGGGGATGTTGCTGAGTTTGGTGTTGGCCTGAGAAAGAAGAAAGCTAGCAGCACACCCTGTGAGATATATGAACAACCAGACAAAAAATGAGAATATGTGAATTGAGGCAAAGGACACAGCAGACTGGTAAAGAGTGCTCCCAGCTGAGGAATAAGGGCTCTTGGAGTTGAAATAAAGAAATACTTAGCAGGATACGGTTACTTGAGGGGATATTTGAACCTTTGACTGAAGCTTAAAGGTAACTCCAAATCTGTATGTTCTGCCTTGCAGAGAGTATATGTTAGGTCTCCTCTGATATGCAAGAGCATGGGTCTACTTTATAATACTGGTCCAAATTGTTCTAGAGGGTGGATCTGAGCAAAATGAGGCACAGGTTGAATAACCTGTAACAATAGCTTTGTGATGGCCAGGTTCAGTATGAATGATGAGTTTGCTGTGTCAAGGTGAAACACAGAGGAGCAAGAAAAAACATCTCCTTCATCAATTCCAGAAGAACAGGGCAAAAGCCTTTTCACAGTGCTGCTCTGTGTGCGTGTCAGGGTAAGCAATATGAAGGCGGGGTGATAGGCCACTCCAACATCCCATTTAGATTATTGTAGCTAGAGAGGCAGCAAGCCCCATGTTAGGAACTCCTATGTAGTACTTGACTTACATCTCTTATAAGTTGTTATACTCCTTAAGCTGGTGATATTTCCTACAGGTGATGAGGAAGGAGCCTCTTCTGCCTCATGCACCACTTGCAGAGCAATTATTCCCATCAGGTATCAGCAGCAGCTGGCTGGCTGTAGAGTCCTTTTCTCTGTAAGAAAAGTGGTCAGGGTGGAGGGAGATACCGATCTCCTTTAAACCCTCCAAGTTTCATGGCAAGGATGTGCTCCATGAGACTCAAGCATTGTTGAGGCTGGTCAGAGCAGCTGTGATCAGGCAATGAATGCTTGTGGGCTGCACTGCTGCTTATGGGGGTTCCTTGTGCTGTATCCCATACACTTGTTCCAGTCCAGTGCTATCACCTTCATGGCTCAGTGTAGAGATGATGTCTATGCTGTGGGCCAAAGAGTAGGCATGATGGAGCTCTGAAAGTTAACAGAGACCTCTGCATGTCACAGCTACCAAAATAAATGATTTTGCAGAGTGAAAGCAGGGTGGAAACAGCAATGAAAAATGGAAGTTGCAAAGGTTTTGGTAACTGACGTGCATCTCAGTTGCTCAGCTTTTACTGCTGTGTCTGCTGTCCCCTTTTGGGTGACTAGGATATTTGGGTGTGTTGGGAGACATAAATTCCCATGCTTTCTCTTTGCTGGAATCAGATCCCACCCAATACTCACACAAGCAACAACTGCTGGTTGTCCCATTCTCTGTGCTGGCTGGCAGCTGAGTCTGTGCCAGCTGCTCACCAGCGTGGGTCACTGGCTATGAACTGTGTCCTTCCCAAAATACCTGGAGAGAGAGACACAGCACTGAGGGGCACTGACTCTCAGGACATCTATGGGGGGTTCTCCACCCAGGAGGGCAATCTCTGAAGGCAGGCTGCTGCTCAGCCAATGCCTTGGTGGGTACCATGTGCTATTTATAAAGCTGAGTTCTTAATGCAAGAAAGGCCAGCTTGTCACTGTAATTTCAAAATCCTTTTGCCATCTAGGGAAATGTCAGAAAGCAGAAACAAGTAACGAGAGGGTTTGACCCAGACACAAAGAAGCTGTTGTTTCCTGGCTGTCAGTGGTGTTGGGTTGCTCAACGCTACTCAAGGAAGCAGCTCTGGAATTTCTCTGCTTTCCATGAAGGCTGAAGACATGTGAAGTGCCTCTGCCTGAATAAACACCTGCCAGATTATCATGGGAAGAGCTGGGATGCTGAAATGCAACAGGGTGAGGACTGGCACCAGGCCCAAACTGGGAATCCAGAAGAGTCCTCTGACAAAACTGACATCTTGTTTTTGATCGCTTGGTTTCCACCTGCAGTTGTAATCGATACCCATGTGGTGGAGTGACTGAACTTGCCTGCTGTTGCTGCTACTGGGTTTCAGCTACAGCAAGCAGTAGGGAGGAATAGAGGGGAGGGGATGGGTGTGACTGAAATTCCTGTCTCAAGAACCACAGAAGCATTTTCATGCCTGGGATACTTTCCTATTCTCTTTTCCCCAGGGTGGCTCCTCTCACCTTGGAGACAGTGTGGCACCTGAAACCATGGACCACATGACCCATTTACAGACATTATTTACAGCTGCAAAACCAGGAGCAGAAAACATATTTTACAGGTCAGACTCCCAGTTGGGGGAGTCTGAGGGACTGGATGAGGAAAAGCTGGGGTGTATCAGAAGAGGATATCAGGGTGACATCCTGGTTCAGAGCACCTGAGGTTAGGCAGAGGAGAGTGGAGGATGTGTGGTGCCCACATTTGTCCCGCTGATCTGTTTTTTGATCCATCCCATTCATGATGAATGGCTTAAGGAGGATCCTTCTGTGTATAGGCTTGTTCACAGCTGATGGAAACTTGCCCAAGGCATCCTTGCCTGCCAGCCCCATAGAGAAAGGGAAAGGAGATATCAGGAATGATACAAGTCAAGGAAGAGGAGGAGTTACAGTAGGATGGTGCAGATCTGCACCCTATCCTCCACTGATGTGAACAGCTCCAACCTTTCCCATGCAGTAATTATGTTTTTTCTATGCACGCCTCACATCTGCTGGAACTCAGTAACACAGAAACCAGCAAGCATCTGTGTCCAGTTTCTTCCATCCATGGGTTTGCTAGATTTAAAATCCAGGCCATTAAAGCAATTAGTTCTAGTTATCACAGAGAGTGTCCTCACATATCTACTGTCTGAGCACACTGCATCTGTAAAAGGTTGGTGCCAGGTAGTCCTGTGCACTGAACCACTCTCAAAGGTGAGTGCTGGCTGTGGAGAGCTCTGCCAAATGGAATCACAAGAAAGAAAACAAGCATCAACCTGAGCACTTCAAATGGTCAGTCTCGACAAAGAGCTCAACAGAAGGCCCTTACAAGTCCCTGTGCTAACACTAGTGCTATTCAACACACATCATGACCTGGAGTGGAACGTGAACAGCAAGTTAACAGTTTATCTGTGGTCCACAATTATTCCAGAGAGGAAATATGAAGCTGACTGCAAAGGCTTGCAGAACATCTCCTGGCACTGAGTGGCTGGGCACTCCCTGGCAGATGAAATTCAGTGGCAGCAAATGCAAGGGAATTCCACAGCCTGACTGTACAGATACACTGAGCAGCTCTAAGTCAGCTGCTGCCAGCAGAGAAGGTGATCTTGGATTCATTGCACACAGCTTGCTGAAAACATTCTCTCAAGGCTTTGCAGAGGTCAAAAAGCCAAACCAAAATGTTAGGAATGAGCACAGAAGAAACAACATGATTACACTTCTATGTACTTCATGGTCTGCTAAAAGTTTGAATGTTGTGAATGCTTCTGGTTACTCCTTTGAAGAACATAGAGAAACACTAGTAAAAGTAGAGGGGATATCAACAGTGATCAGAAGTAGGAGATAGCTTCTGGGTAAGCACAGATTGCTAGTCTTGGAAAAGAGATGCCTGAAAGGGAATCACAAATGGTATGGAGAATGTCAATAGAGACCTAACATTCATGCAGTCCCATATCACAAAAACTAATGTCAACTAATAAAATGGTTAGGCAACAGATTTAAAATAAACGAGCTATGGTCTTTTCCATGTGGGCATCAAGAAATAGTAGAACTTGTTGCCACAGACTGTTGGTGGAAGAAAATGCATGAATGGGTTGAGCACATCAATGCAGCATATTTCCTTTGGTGATTGTTGAATGCAGCAGCACAGATGTTACCTTTGCATCAGAAGTGTCATAAACAGCAGGCTGATGGAAGGTGAGCAGGTGTACTGGGGAGTAGTTTGTTTCCTCTGTTCCTTATATTTATTTCTTTAATACCTGGTGACTGCTAAAGAAGAGATACTGACTTTTCAATCTGGAGTAGTACAAGTCATCTTACATTTTTAGTAAAACTTTTTTTTTTCAGTCATTTCCCAAAGTATTTTCTGATAGCTGGTGAGATATTACAGGAGAAGTGGCAAGTTAACCAATGAGCTGGAGAAGACTGCAGACTTCCAGGTGGAAAGCTGACATTTCCTATGGACATTCTTCATGTTCTTTGCATTGGTGTGCTAGGCCATGCCATAAAACAGAAAGAAGGACTTTCAAGTGAAAGTAAACAAAGTTTGTGGTCAAATTTTTAAAATGAGAAAATAATTATTTTCCCTATTAGCTTTGCCAGGGCAGTAGGTGTCCTTAGGCATTTAGAAGATAGAAGAGGCACATAGTCTTCCCTTGCTGGATGAGCAGTAAATATGCTCTGTCTGTCTGATCCAAACTGTTACACCTGTCCAAGCAAGAAATGCCAAGTTCCATATCAGCAATAAAATTTGGATTCTGTGTATTTGCAGTCATGAGTGAACATCTGCAGAAATAACTGAGAGTAAAATTTGTCTCCAGGGATGCTGGTCTTTCTAGCTTGCACAGATTCATTGCTCGGGGCTGAATTTCAATTGAGGAGAATAATTTTGCATGAATAAGCTGGAAGGAGGTATAAACTGTCCACAGATGATCTTTGCTGAGGAAAAGATAACTAGCTACGAGCCCAAGACTGTGGGTGCTACTAAGAGAAATATGTTGGTTGTGGCTTAGCACAGTTTCAACCTGAAAGTGGTCCTGGTCACAGCTTCTCTATGGGTGTTTCATAATGCAAAATCCTGTCGCAGCTCTGGGAGGGAGAGAATACACTTTCTGCAAACAAAATTATGTTTTGGTTTACTTGGCCCTTTCCATTTCAAATGCCCTGATTGCTGATGTCTGCCATGTCATTTAATGGCCATCCTCTACTCAGAGACTACAGCTTCTAAAATGATATATATCCTGAATCATTTCAGCTGTGGTTCTGCTTTTATTTCCCGTTCTGTTCTGCCCAGTTTCAGACTCCACCTTCTCTGCCTGCCCACCCTCCTCAGCAGACAATTTTTTTCCATTTAATTTTATGAGACAAAGGCAACGCATTCTCATCCCCTCCCCCAGGCCTGGAGAAGAAAAGCCCACATCTGGAGGCCATTCACAGCTGGAAGATCTCTTCTGACATTCCTTGCTTTGAAATCCAACCCATGTAACTTTCTGTCTAAATACTCTGTGCAGGCATGGCAGAAAGGGGCTTTGTGAGGGGAGTCCATGAAGAAGCCAGTGACCCCTACACCCTTTTGCAAGTGCCAGGTTTCAAGATACTACAGACTTTCTTCCCCACAAGGCAATTGTTATTTGGGTTTAGGGCTTCTTTGTTTTGAGGTGTCCAAATACCCACTTTGAAAGAAATTCAAAAAGGGGACTTCATTCTTCTGAGCTGTTAAACATACCCAGCAACAGTTAAATGAAGTCATCTGAAGCATTGTGTAGGTTCCAACATCCACAAATAATTTTGTCCAAGCGGTCCAGCTGGTGGCCTGTGGCCTGCATCTTGTCTGTAGAGCAGTTCGCCCAGGCTCCTAGTGACTCTTCCACCACCAACGAATAAAACTTTAGGTTTCTTATATCCTCCTTGCCCACATAGAGTAAATTGCTGTAATCTGACCCCTGCTTGCCAGGGAAGTGGATAATTTGTAATTCTATTGTAAATACCTTGGAACAGAGACTTACTTGTTATCTCTGCATTTGCTTAGCCTGTATATGCTTTCATCTATGACTGCATTACTGAGTGCTTTACAACACTAGGAACCAACACTCATCATTGTCGTAAATGCCCCTGTCATGACTAATAGGACAAAGATTGTTGAGCTGCTGATCTGGTATTTAACGCCTGGCACAGATGAAGCAGGTATGTCTAAAAACAAAAATAAACTATGTTCGGGGAGTGTCCTGTTTGTTTGTTTCTTAATGGGATTCTATCTTCTTTTGTGTTCTGATAACGGCCAGCAGCTCCCTGCACCCATAACAAGTCCCTTTCCTGGAGGAGCTCACTGATCTAGCTCTGGTGTCTCACGCTGTGTTGAGTCTCTGGGAGGGGAATGGGTCCAACTGCTTTAACTTCTGGCATCACACCAAGGTACTGTTGCACTCATATTGTATGCCTGCTTGCCTGGAAATATCTGCCTCGATATTCTTTCTTATACTGCAAATCCAAGCAGACTAGAGAAGCTATATACTCCTACATTCTTATAATTTGAGAACCATTTTTGATTGGTTGCTGAATTTTTACTTTTCAAGTAAGTGAGCCTTATTCTGAGAAGGATGGATGTATGTGTATGTAGATGCACTCAAGAGGTGAAGGAACATATTATAAAAGAGCTGTATCAATTTTCTAGTTTCAACCTCAGAGATTAAAGGCATCCATTCACCTTTTAAAAAGTTAACTTGCAGGATATAATTTATGCTGTCTTGTTTCACTTTGTACTACTACAGGCACTGTTCAACTTGTGCATCTTAGCTGAGAAGAGATTAATAAACCACTGAACAAGAGTGATTTAAACCATGACACATTTTATAGCGACTTGTCTAACTCAATTTAGCTTTCTAGGCTGAACCAGATAATGTAATATCATGGTCTGCACATATCTAGGCCATATTCAGCCTACATGCTACCTGTTTGACCCACATATTGTAACTATTTCCCTGAGAAGACTGCTGAGGGAACAAGGGGTTGATAGGTCTGGGGAATAAGTGACTTTTTTATCTTTTACCAAGCTAAAATTGTTCTTTGTGTGATGCAATCACCAGAACATCTGGAACAGGTATGCATTTTGGGGAATAAGGCTGCTTGTGCCTAGAGGTCAAGTGTCCCTAAGGAATACCTTTGTAGTGCTGGGATTAAATTTGCTTTGGTATGAAAGACAAACACAATAGTCAATACTCTTACTGACACCTTATTCTAACAGTTTGAGGAAACAAACCAAACCAAAATGTATTATTACAGTTATCTGCTCTATGGCAATGCTGAGAAGAATAATTAGTCACCACTGTCCTTAGATGTACATTTGATGCTGAAATGCAATAGTGATCACTAGCGTGGCCATCACAGAGATCTGGGTCCCTGTTTCAGAGAACAAGGGTTGGCCTGAAAGGAAGTAATTATCTTTTCACATGCTCTTCAGTTCGGATACTTTGAGGAATATTTCTAGATATGTGATGCTGGCCTTCCCACCTGGGTTATTCTGTTGCTGGTGACCACATGGCTGTCATCAGGAGCAGTGAGACCTGCCTTTTGAGGCAACCAGTCCTGTCACATGGAGATTGCAGGCTTTTCAACTGCTGTGGACAGCTGGAGATGGTCACAACTGCTACTCCCATAGTCAGTCTGAAATTGTGGTTTCTCGTAATTTTAAAAAATATGGCTCTTGCTTCCAGCATTGCAAGTGGAGTGGTTCCTTTTGACAGGTGGGTGAACCAGGGCAGGGCAGGGCTGGGACAGGCAGTTCTTCTGGAAAGCTAGGCTTGCACACACAGTGATGAAACTTTGTCTTGGAAGGATGAAGGTAAGTGGAATACACTGGTTAAGGGAGAAGATCCAGAAAAAAATAGCTGGAGTAAGGAGAGAGTTTAAGTGAAAGGAAATTTTCAGTTGAATATCAGGAAATCTTTGCTAGCATCTGACTTTTGTTGGTGTGTGGAATAGCTTCCCAAGAGAAACCCAGTAATGGAAACCTAGACTATCAGTTCTGGTCTCCAAAGCTGCTGGACACAGAAGAACACACTGCAGGCCAGGAAATGAACTTGCTTTGGCTGGGACAAAAACTATGGGTGTGACCCTGCATGGTAAAAAACCAATGCAAGTGTTGCCAATGACCTCAGGGAACACCAGCTTCTTCTAAACAGTTATCCAGTGCTGATTTTCCATCTCTCTTCTACGCTCAAAGTTGTTTCTTGTCAGTGCAATAGTGGTGGCAGAGTCACCAGGATATTCAAAACCATGCCTTTCCATTCAATTCTGCTGCTTGTTCCCTTCAGGCAGCACTTAAAGAATGGTGCAAGAGTCTCTTGAGATGCACAGAGCATTAGGAGGAGAGAACCAGATCTACTCCTCACCAGCAGGGATGGGAGGGAGCACATCCATACTGTGCGTGAGGCCTGTAAAGCCTGTATTTATTTGATTAATTGAAACTCACCCCGACCTCTGATCTGGCAGAGGCAGTTGGATGGAATAGATGCATTTCTACCAGGCTTGGTCTTACTTCACTTGTGCCCTTTGCTCTCATGGGACTCCTCTGCCCAGTAGCCCTTACAGCAGAGGCAGGTGACGCTTTTCTGCTCTTTCGTGCTGATGTCTGGTCTCTGTGGGCATCTCTGTCTCTTGCCAGATGTATGTCCCTGAGAAGCCATCCTCCCAGCGTTCTTTACAGTCCTTACCTGTGTTCCCCAGTTATGCTAAGGTGTGTTAGTACTGGGGTGCACAGGGCAGCGTGAAAAGGGTGGAGGCAAATAACTGTGGTTTTAAAAGTAAATAATTTAAGCAACAATAACCTCTCCACCCAGGTAATCACGGTGAACAAACATTCTACATGTCAAAGGTGTTTCTGAAGATAAGGGTTAGCACAATAAGTCTCCTGCTTTCTTAGCTTTATCTAGTGCTCAGGACTTAATGCCATCTAGCTCTGCTGAAGGCAAAGTCTTGGCCCTCTACACAGAAGTACCAGTCATTTTTCAAGGGGAGGTCTTTGTGATGACCATAAGCTCCCAGTGTGGCAGGTGTGGTATTTTCCAAGGGGACAGAATTTATCCCCTAAAACTTTGTCCTTGATGCAGAAAGTGCAGTATTTGTCTAGAGGGGGAGAGAAAAGGGATATGGAAAAAAACCACAACCCTCATTCTGATGGCTGGGAGATTGAGCTTCATAGCTGCAAATCGCACTTGTGCTTGCAAAGCAGGCTGAGATCTTTATTTTCCCTTTTTTTTTTTTAATTACCCATACAAATCCCTCTTGCTGGAGAAAATATCTGTTCCCTCAACTACCCAGTGAAGGGGAGATCTACAAAAGAAGTCCTGGAGATTACTGCTGAAGATTTGGCCTTGTGACCTTCCTCCTGTATATTGACAAGCCATTACCACCTTGTGATGGTTGCCTAGCAAGGCCATGACAATTGTGCTGAGGCACAGTGACAGCTATGTCATACCAGAGGGCTGGTGAGGCTGAAACTCTGTAATATTTGTTTTGCAACAGTGCAGTGCTTGCATCAGTGTATCCCCAAGTCATGAGTGCGGGTGTAATGACAGGGTGACACTGTCTACGTGCTCACCTAACTTCTACAACCAAGTGCCCTGCAGTGGCTTCCTGGTTTGGTGTTACCAACTGCAGACCTGTACAGCTGAGCATGGAACTGTATTCAAGAGCAATGCCTTACATACAATCTCATCCTTTTATTTGTAGTACAGTTATTTTTGCATTATGATGTAATGATCAAGACTGTGGCATGTTAGAGTCTGTGGGCTGACTCTTGTCCGTGGCAAGGTTAGAGGCAAAGATAACCAACACTACCTCTGTTGCATGGCTTGAAAGCTTATCGATAGTTAGACTTCAGAAAGTACCTTCTGGGAGGGATCCTGTTACCAGCAAGTGCTTCTAGTGGGGTTCCTACGGAGGTAAAATTTTAGCCTGATGATACTGAGCTCATTTATCAGGAAAATTTAATGGCTGGCATATTTGTACGTCACACAAATAACAGCAAGGACAGAAACAACAGTAAGGTAAGCTCAAATTGCACAGAGATGGATCTCTTGAGTGCATTTCAACAACAAAATGCCACAGCTACCTTCCTGTAGGATCCTATACACACAAAGTGTGTGTGTAGGATGTGCCAGGGAGTTTGGACACAGTGCCACAGTAGAGAATATAGGCATTATGGTAAATAATCTTCAGGCTAAAAACCTCAACAGTTTATGGAAGACATCACTCCTAAATGTATGAGGGGAATAGCAAGTGGGACATTTTCATTCTTTAAGTCCCACTGACCTCTGTGTCCAAGCTGAGCAGCAGAAGTGTAACTTGGCACCCTTTAAACTCTTGGTCACCTGAGAGCTCATGTCAGGGACCAGATTAGTGGATTTTCCAATTGGCCCACACCTGTGGGATTCATGACCCTGGAAATGAGGTACACGGGTAAGGACAGGAGGACTTGTGCTTTATGCTGTTGTCATAAGGGGAACGGAAGCTGAAAAGCCATAGGCATGGCTGGTGAGATCATACTGGAATCTATCTTCTCTTTTTCTGTTTGTATTTCTCGAAGGATGCTGGAAAACTGGAAAGGACTCAAAATGTAGTTTATATAAGAGAAAGTTAAGAAATGATTTAATCACAGTCTATAAATACTTCACTTGGGAGAGAGATTTCTGATAGTAAACAATACTGGCAGAAAAGGTCTCGTTGAAATCTAGGCTACACCTACACTAGTAAATAAAGTGATCCAAGGCCAGTTCTTTGAATGTGAGGGCAAATGGCACAGCATCCCTCTGAATAAAATTCCTTCTCCCTCAAAGAAGGTAGCCTTGCCCAAGTAACCTGTTGGGAACAATGCCCTGACCTGTGGTGTCAGACTCAGCCCTTCTGTTGTTAGGAGAGTACTAGCTGCCACAAGCCAAAACTTGCCATGGAGCATGCTAACAGCTTAACAATGCAGAAAATTGCATGTCGGGGCTTGAGTGCATGGCCTGAACTGCTTAGCTTACTAATACAGAAGTCACCTCAGTGGCTGGCAGTTGAAGGCCATCTAGAAATAGGGTGTGCTCTCAGAACTGTGAGGCTGGTTAGCCAGTGGGACAGTTCAGGGATGGTAAGTTCCTTGTCATTTGCAGTCTTTCAGTCCAGCTTGAATGTTGTCCTAAAAAGACAAAGATGTAAGAGAAACCATGGCTTTAGTGTGGGCAGGAGAGAGCTCAAAGGTGAATATTGTATATGACGACAGGTATCGGCAGTGTCCAGCAGATGCACCTGTATCCCTGAAGTGTGTGATCACTACAGGAAAAGCCTCTGTGAGAACCTTCTAATGATCGGAAAGAGACTCATTCTTCATTGTCACAGCCCTTGATTTATCTCTCTGCCTCCGGGATAGGAGATTGAACCGGCACTCCCTGCTGCCCTCTTCTGTCGGGAGTCTCAGCGCCTACACATAACCTAGCAGCTGAGAGGGACTGTGGGGACTCAGATAAAGAGAGAAGCTTTTTTGAGTGTGGACATAGGCATTCCAAGACATGGCCATTTTCCAAGCAGCGGTGGAATAAGCTGTCTAAGATCCTGCAAGTGTCAAGTCAGTTTCCCAGGATGTATATTTTGGTTATGTGCTAGTGAGCCAGGTATCCGAGTCAGGGTCCCAGTGAAAGAAGGTGGAGGAGGAATAGCGCAGGAATCTTCCTATCAGGAAATACAGTAAAGAAGGCCAGACTAGAGGTATGGCTTGCCTGACATCCCTGTCCTTTGTCACCAGGATAAATCCCCAAGACAGCAATTGGTGCTGCCTGGGACACCTTGTCTATTACCAGATTTGATCTGTGACCCACAGGGGTTTTTTTCAGCAACAACAAAGAGACTTCAGTAGCTCTTCTGTCCTAGAGGATCTTGAAGCTTCTGAAGGACCACAGTTGAGCTTTTAAAAGAACAGTCTCCAGACTCCAGAGACATTTAGTGCAGAGGATAAGCCAGATGTAAAAATGGCTATGAAGGATTGTGGGGAAGTTCAGTTACTCTAGATTTTAATTTTCATTTAATGATTATTAGATACATTTTAATCTATGAAGAGAGGAGAATGGCAGATCTGCTCCAGCAAAGCTGTGAAGCACATATTTAAGGTCTGTAACAGACTGTGGGTGGAAAGAAATACCAATAAATTCCAGAATGGTATTGTTGAGAATCTTAGCAATATTGCACTTCAAACATCACCATCATCCTAAATCCGGAGCATGACGATTGCAGAGGGAGGTGTTACCCTGAACTGCTGTGTTAGCCCAAACCAGGAGGTGTTATCCTGAACTGCTGTGTTAGCCCAAACCAGGAGGTGTTTCAAGGCTGGAATAGTAAAACGTGGTACAGTAGGACAGACAGACTTTCCTAGGGGTGATTGAGGAATGCTGACTACAGGTTGAACTTCAGGTGTCCACTAACAGAGCCCTAGGGCATCCTTAGGATTGCAACACAGACTTACCAGGAGTGGTAAAGGGCTGTAGCACAGAACTGTGACCTGCTTTGAGGCTAATGAAAGGGGAGCCACTGACCTGTTACTGCATCCAGTCATGAAATGGGATTTTGAAAGTCAGGATTGTGGTGTTATTGGTAAAGCTGTGTGTGAGGCTTCAGGACTGATGGGAGTAATTAAGGATGTTTGTTGTGTCCAGCACTGGATTAATGAAGGAGTGAAAGACCAGCTCTGCAATCTGTTTTAATCCAAACCTTTGAAAACTGATTTCAAACCAAAGCAAAACAGCAAAGCCTTGCTTTGAAAGAAAGGAAGGTGCAAGAGAAGCCCCTAATCAAATGTTTTGCTAACTCAAAAATCCTTTGGTGAAAAGTAGCTCGAAAGAGTTATGCAGAGAGATAATGCTGAGCCTTCCCACTTCTTGCCCAGTGCTGAAGACTGACCACAAGTGACTGCAGCATGCTTGAGTAGGGTCATGGCTCTCTCAAAGGTGCCCTCTTTACCACTGACCCAACCCCTAATCCTCTCCAACAGTGTTCTCAGTGTAGCTCACCTCCACATAGCAGCCCCTCTGAGCTGAATTCTCTCCTGTTCTCTCCAGCCAGTCTTTCTAGTTTCACAGCCTCTGCAAGGCTGCAGGCTTCTTTTTTTTGTGTCATCCAGGAAACACACCCACCTCTCTCTCTCCAGCCCCATATTCTGCCACACTTGAGATTTTGTAACTTGTATGAAGGAATTTCAAGCAATGCAAACTGCAGCAAATTAAAAATAAGCAAAAAAAAAAGTAGAGATGAGAAAATCTTGCTAGCTTATCCAGTCCATCTTCTCACATTCTAGCCCAGCCCAGTTCCTGCAAGAGTCTTGCCTACAGTACATTTGTACATTTTCCAGTGTATTATCCAGTCTGGTTGTGTATGATTTAAGTAATCACTGTTTGGAAGAGGTTTCCGAAGTTTTCTTTCCATTCTGCCCAACTTAATTTCTCTAAGCTCTGCCCGTGGTAACACACTAGCTAAATGTTCTCCTTCCTTCATGTTTACTCTGTTAAAGTGATGGCAAATAGTTCTTGTTCAGTCAAGGTCTTTAGCCACTACACTTAATACTTATGTATAAAGCTCAGCAATTATAATCCTTGGCTACCTGGAAAAGACTAATGTTGAAATGAGCATGTTAATGGGTGTGCAGAACATAGAAGGCATTGCTAGTAGTGTTACCTCTTTGTTATAATAGTCACTTGACACATCCCATCACAAGGTTTGGCTTCGGTTGCTTTTACCTTTGCCAAACTTGGATACAACATCTTCTAGCTCATGTCTGCTTCAGCTATTTTATTGGGTTCTTTTTGGTTTTGTTTTAATTTCAGTCAAAACCACTTAGCTGTTTCTGAGAACAGAGCTGGCAAGGGAGTATTCCATCTTATCCACATTTTTTAAAAATCTTGATGATTTTTTCTTTTCGAAAAACACACTCTGAGCAATGTCTTGCTCTAGAATAAACCACAATTTTTCTATCAGGAACATGCCTTTTGCCATTTATGACAAAATCCCCTCCCAAATTTGGCTAAATAACAAACCTTTGAGTAATTGCAGCTTGAGCCTGCTCAGAAAAAAATAATGGGGGCCAGGAAGGGTTATTTATTATTATTTTTTAACTGTGCGCCTCATGGAAATAATAGCACATGATTTAAGGCCCAGGTTACAATGTACTTGCGCAAAGGGCCCTGGCTGTGGCTGTAGAGTCACCTCACTCTGGCCTCCCCTGGTTTAGGATTGTGTCACCACTTCTGGATCCCTCCTTCCTGCAGCCGCAGCCACCCTAAGGAAGTGATGTCCCTGCCCCGTGCATGGGACCAGGGTTACCCGGGCAAGAGGAAACCTGACTGTGAGGAAACGGGGAGGTACAGAGAGAGGAGGAGCAGAGAGAAAAGAAAAAAAAACAAAACAAAACAGCAGAAGAGAGGGAGACGCCCAAGTTCTCTGCTGGCTGGCTGCAAAATGTTTCTCACTTCCGTTCTCACCCGATCGGGGCCCTCCCTTCCCGCAGGACATGTAGGGAAGGCCGGGCACCCCACAGCTCCCCAGCCACAGCACACACATGCTGCATCTGCCCCACGCAAGGCAGCAATGACACCATATGCTCCCAGCACCCCCTGCTCCCTCCGGGCCTTCAAGGCATGGGGCTGGGGACCCAAACTTGAATCACTGCTGCCTTGTCCCGACCTGTCCCCTTCCTGATGCAGCCCACCGCAGTGTGCAAGGGCACAGGAGGCATGAGCACCAGGGAGGGCACTTGATGCCAGGACTGTCGGTGAAGCCACAGCTCCAAAATGCCATGAAGGAATGGAAGGGGATATGAAATCCTCATTAAATCTGGGAATAAAGATGCCCTCAATCCTCAATAATTACCAGAACATCCAGAAAGATAAAAGCTGCAATTATAATATCTAGCACCATTGTTTTCAAAGCTCCCACTGTAACATAATGCCTCTACTCAGGGCTGCAAAAAAAGCTGGTTTTATTATTCCCTTTAGATCAGCATATTAGACCTTGGCTGCTCTGACCTGCACTAGCTGTCACCTCTGCTCCATCAGGGAAGCCACCCTGAGAAACTTGCTTGTGCCTTCTGGCCACCCTGTTTGCTGTACTTCTTGCCATGCTGTCTTTTTATTCATGAGTCCTTCCTCTCACAGTTTTTTCTCCCCCACTTTTTTTTCCTTGCCAAAGCAAGGAGTTTTTAATAGCTAAAGAACGAAAACACCTCCCACACCTCACCTCAAAAAAGCTAACTCTCTGTCTTACTCACTCTTTTTGATTTCCAAACCTCTCCTGCTAGCTTAAAGTCTTCCTTTGAAGCACTGGTTCCTCAAATACTAATGTGTGAGTATAACTTTAGTAAACCATGTAGTTCCAATGGCCTCAAGGGGACAATCCACATGAGTAAATAATTCAGATGGGGGATGGAAACCATGGCATTTAGCAGAGATGGAAAAGTTTTCTGTTGGATATTGTGATTTGGCTGGAATTGAGATATTACAAGGGAATATACTGCCTTCAATCCAGGATGGAGTAGTATCTGCCTTGCAGAAAATTTTAACAGTAGGCTTGAAGTTCTTCAGGGTGCGTAGCTTGTACTGATGCAGGTGGATTGACTAGATAATCTTTGATGGCTTCCTCTAGCTCTGCTTATTCTAATTCACCATAGTGAAATGGAGGAAAAGATAAATTGAAGCAAAGAACAACGCTTTGACTTACTCATTTCCATACATTAAACCCAAAGTGCAGTGTGGTTCAACTGTACTGTTTCAATTTTTTTGCTTTAAAACTGATATTAATTGTTTCTTTGACTTCCCAGATCATCTGCATATGTGATGTACTTTTTGCAGAGATTAATTTTAGATCCTCAAGTTTTGTCATTATCAAAACAGAGTGTTTCTTTCTCACTGGCTTTTTGCTGATTCCAACATCAACAAGGATCAGCTGTACTGTAGATTTGTGTCTGTGGAGATGACTATGAAGACACATGTTTGTAGTGTAGGGAAACAAGAACTAATTTTCATCAGTCCAGCTATGGCAAGGTGGAGTTCAGCACAGCTTTTACTCCGTTTCTCAGCTGAGGTTTGTACTCTGCATTGTGCTCCATATTGCTGAAATGAAATTGCTAGCAACACCCAATTAAAGCAAGCACTGAATGTTTACTCCCCATCATTGCCACTGCTTTGACTGCAGTGTAAACACACCGCTAATGACTTGGCCGATGGGAGGGGAAAATGACGCTGTTAGAGCCAAGTACAGGACCAGGAATTTGGGCCTTCAGCCAGCTTGTTAGATCACACCGTGTGCCTCTAATGAAATGCATTGATTTGTGACTCTTACAATAACATTTTTAGGAAATAATTTCACTGGCTATTTATTTGTATGTTGGAACAGTCTGATGAGGCTGGAAAGCTAAAGCATACACTGTGCTTACAAATCAAGAGCAAAATTTTAAGAATTTAGTTAATTAACCATTGTAATAACTTTTCAAAGGATCTGATGTGTTTTCCGTCATATTCTGTTGCACAGTCAATACTAGTTAGTTGTATAAAATATGTGCAATAGCTCCAGCAGAAGCTCTGTATATTGCTAGAAATGATTGTCTGAAGTTCTTTGGGTTCTGTTACACCCAAGATGAGACTATGTTGTTGTAATGGTCCCTCTTGATAAAAAAAAACCCATGAGCCTGTGACAGTCGTTGAGTCTGGGTGTTTGTGATTCTGTGGTGTAACAGACTGAGATCCCTTAAGTGGTAGATTTAAAACTGGCAACAATTTTCATAAAGGGTACTACCAAATTACTAAGACACATTCTGCAGAAGTGGATGCCCTGCCAATCCTGTAGCTGATATAATGCACCATGATGAATTAGTGAGTTCAGAAAGAATTAGCCCACCAATAAAATGATAGATTTGATACATTTCAAGGCATCTGGTCAGATCTCATGGAAGTTTTTGGCTGCTACGTGTTCAGTCAGAGAGACAGAAGTAGTGGGGGAGAGTCCATGATCACCTTGTAGTATTTCACTGGATGCCTCAGAAGAGCAGATGGGGATAGCGAGCAGTGGATAAGGTAAGCATTTATCTGCTTGGGGGTTTGTACAGCCCCTATCCTGGTCTGGCTCCTCTTATATTCTTATAGATCTATATAGAAATTAGTCTTTTTCTTGTCTGCTTGCAGTTTATGGTTGGCTAAATGTCATAAGTAACATTTTTTCAGATGGACATATCCTGGAGTTGCCAAAGTTTAAGTACTCTGTGAAAAGCACCCCCCCCTTCTTTAAATAGTCTTATGTTGCCTTTCTAGAAATCGAGCATCTAGAATCTGTAGTGAGTCCTCAAAATCTGTGTTTCTGCATTTGATTCTTTTCTTTTCATGTTTACTTTCTATGTGGTTTTTGAATGGTTGATAACCATAAAGATTAGAAGAAAATCCAGCCAAGTAAGATTTGTATTGAGGGGAAAAAAAAAAGAAAAAAAAGAAAAAAGAAAAAATGGGGGGGGGAGAATATTAGGTCCAAACTGATGACAAGTTTGTTTGTTCATCCTTAAAATGCATTTACTTATTCCGATTCAATCTTTATTTCTGTCCTGCCGCAGACTTGATGTCTGGCAATGTAAGCTGTTCATGTTTAAAAGCAGAGTTCACCTCTAAATGTGCTTAGACTAGAAAAAATATGCCTGGTGAGGTCATTTGCAGAGCAAGAGTTAATGCATCATGCAAACAGCTAAATAAAGGTTACAATCTGAGTGGAATTATTCAGAGCTCAGGGAGAAATCTGGCATTTGCAGTCTGTCACTGGGTTTGAGAAGTCTGGCTCTCTCAGTGTCACTGCCACCCAGAGACATCCTCCTTTCTGTGTGGCAGTAAGGGAGGGGTCTGCAGCACTGGACGGTCTTCCTGTAAAACCAGCAAAAACAGGAGCAGTGGGAAGTGTCATGTACGAGGAATGTGTGGAATGAGGGGTGAGTATGAGCCCTTCTTTGTCCAGATTTCACAAAGCGATTATGGGTGTAAATAGGCACTCTTCCTCCTCTCTTTTCCTCTTCAGAACAGCTGAAGAGCCAATGTCAGGACAGCATATGACCCCTGATATCCCTGGGGAAGATTACTCCATGAAGGGCTGTGAGGAGCCATGTGCCTCTTGAGACCGGTCAGTTAAGTATGCCAATTTTGGGGCCCTATCTGATAAGGGCTCCTTGTCGTTCTTTTCTACCAACATCCTTGGGAGTTGAGGGTCACTTTGGGGCAGGATACATCCAAAATATGTATATGATACAACCAGGATAAAAATGCATCCCTTGTAAACGCCTAGGATTTTTTGGAGTTGGCAGTCTCCACAGAGGTGTCGTGCTAAGATTGTGTTTTGCATTTCGTTTCCTTGTTTTGTTTCTATGAGCCAAGTGCCTGGCTGATTGCGCAGGAAATCAACTGCTATGGGCATTCACTTCAATGGGCGAACTTTAAATGAGTCACCAGGGACTGGCTGCTGCTGAGTTCAAAGAGAAAGAGACATTCAAAACCTCTAGTCAAGCCAAGTTATGGTGGGAAATACCAGATATAAAGAGGAGAAAACTGGAAGGCAATGTAGGGTGAAAGACAGATACAGCTTGGTTTTCCTGTCCATAATTGGTCAGATTAAGGTGAGGTTGGAATGGAGATTAAAAAAAAAAAACAACCCTATAAAATTTTGCTAAGGAAAGTTTGTTGAACATCAGGAAACGTGCTTTAGTGTTGATGTTTTATGAACTGTGTGCAATAATGTGGGGATGGAAACACATTGAGAAAGTTAACATGGTACTTGAAAAAACTTTGGAAAATATATTAGAAAGAATAGTTCTGTGCAGGGCAGAAGGTGTAGCAAATGCCCTGCTAAGCTCCCATTCCTCTTTTTTTCTTTCCCTAATGATTTCAGAAGTCTCCCCAGGCTTAGATAACTCAAAAAGAAGGACCCACCTCCCATATCACAGTCAAGGTAAGGACGTTGTGTTCATAAAAATGGAAAAAAAAAGGAAGATAGAGCAGAAAAAAAGATAAACAAATAGAAGTCTAAATTTGGGTGTTGTTTCCCCCCAACACTCATGAGCAGCAAAAACTCCAGAAAAGAAGACTAGAGAAAGATTGCCATCTTCTGGAAGGATAAATATCTGCCACTACTGGGAATACTAAATCTGATATATACATATTTTTGAAACCATAGCATAATTCTGCTAAATTTATTTTTCATCCTGAATTCTTATCCATATAAATATAATTCAGTCTCATTTCATCAATTTATATGCCATGATCCCAGCTTTAGAAACTGACATAGCATCCTGGATTTTGAATAGACTCTCATCAAGCTTAGAATTAGGAACATGTTAACATTAAGGATTATCAGTAGAGAAATGGACTTTATCTATTCTTAAGCCTGAAAACCAAGGTTTTTATTACCGAGCATTCAGAAGCCAAACTTAAGGTGTCCAGATGTGGAGACACTGAACAATGAAAAAAATAAATAAATTACAACTCTCCTTTTAAACAACATCAACTATTATTCTGTCTACTTTAGTAAATTAAGTACATCTGTGTCAAACAGAATATTTTTATTAATCAAAAAAACTGCAGGCAGTTCAAGGAGCACAGAAACATCTAGCATTGCTTTCAGTTAGCCCGTCTTAGAAATGATTATCTATATTAGAGGAGTTTATGCAGTGACTAGGATTAAAATAGCCACAGAACTACTGACCATTCTGCTCAGGGCAGGAAGGGTCAGGAGCCCACATACAGGACTGTGAACCTGTTGGCTCCATCTACTGCCTGTGCTGGGCAGAAGCTGTCACAGGCTGCACTGTCACCCAGAGCTATTCGTACACCTGTTCTGGTGTTGGAAGTGGGGGCTGAGGGCAGATGGACCACTGGTTTCCTCTGTTCCAGAAGAGCAGCAGGGCAGGCACGCAAGGAATTGTCCTTGTTTCCTCCCAGTGGTGATGGGAGCCTCACCTGCTGGGCAAACCCTCTGTGGTGGAGATGTACCTTTGGTACGCTCCTCTCCCTTGCAGTTTGATTCAATGCAATGCTGCTCCATGCCCTCCAATGACAATTTGTTCTCATGAGAGGTGTTGCCATTTCTACTTTTCACTGTTTTGATACCAAAGTGTATCAACACCCTCAGGTATTGTGGGAGCCTTTAAACTTTCAGGACAAGAGCTCAGAGAGGACTTTGGATGAGTGTGAATTTTTCTGTTTCTCCTTACTAGCTTCCCAAATTCATCCAATGTGAAGCTGCTGGGAGCTGAGATTCTTGGTGAACTTCATGCCTTGGTAAAAGCAGCCACTATGAGTGACACTGACAGTCTTCCCTATGCTCTCATCCTTTGAGTATTGGACTTCTTTGACTCAACACTGGTTCACATACGTCTGTCACAGTGGTGATGCTCTGCGGTGATTCTGCTAAGAGGCTCCTTTTATCACTAAAATCTCCAGTGCCCATGAGGAGGACTGGATTGACATCTCTTCAGGATGTGAAATCCTCAGTCCTCAGAGCAGCTGCAGTCGCATAAACCTTCTTCTCCCCATTTTTTTCTTCTTCCCTTTCTGCAGCTGGCAGGTCTGGTTGGGAAGATATCCCAGGGTTGGGGGTTTGTGGCCTTTGTCATTCTGCTGAGACAGTGTACAGGGCAAGGGGTGACCTGACTCCAAGGGTGCTGTTAGTTTCTGAGCTGAGACCACTCATCCCCTGAAGCATTCACCAGAGAGCCACCAGCTCACTCCATACAAGCTCCCAAAGAGCCACAGCATGGAGATGGCTGAGATCTTTCTGTGCTTTACAGAAACTTTCTGCTCAGTCAATACAGGTCACCCTTCGGCACTTAATCCCAGCCCGCAGCACCAATCGCTTCCTGTATAATCTCCCAGAACAGCTGTTCTGTGATTGCATTGTGGATTACACAGTGACCATTTTCCACAAAACAGCTGCTGGCTGGAGGAATAGCGTTTAATAATCACTGAGGGGGGTGGGGGGGTGAGGGAGGAGGGGAGGAGACAAAGGAGAAAGGGGGGTTAAAGCAATTTGGTTTCTTGGAGGATCTAGAGATGAGCAAAACAGCAGACAAAGCGGGAGTCCCATTTCTGTATCGCTTCTCCAAATTAACAGGACTTTGAGGACTTGCTGCCAAGGTAAATTCAACTCTCTCTACTCTTGGGGCCTTCTAGATACAATGATCAGTTATTAAGTGCTTGGCTTTTGCAGAGGGAAACGTTTCTGACAATATTCTCATGAAGGAGTAGTTCAGGTTTGCTTCTCATTCTCTATGTCCTCTGTATCCTTGATCCAGCTCCTTCTTCTGACTCCTTTGTTTCTTTTTTTTTTTTTCCTTTTTCTTTATCACTTGTTCTGGAATCATACAGCCTTTCAACTACTATCACAAATAAATTGGAGAGAATATTTTTCCCACTATTGAAGATATAAATTAGAAAAATGTTTTTTTGTCAATATTATGAGAGGAAAGATTTTTCTGAAAAATAAAAGCATAAGCCAACTAAAACCTGATGACAGAAAATTTTATAATTGAGCATTGATGAAAACCTGAAAAAAATTTTGTGTTGAAGGATTCTGTTTTCAGATGAAAAATCATGTTTTTGAGGAATTGAACAATTTTATTTATAATTTCCTTTTCAGTCATAAGCCAAAGTTTTTTCTACTGAAAAAAACTTTAAAGTGAGGAATTTGCCACCAACCTTGTCCAGAAGCCTTCACATAATCAACTGTTCCTAGTAGGTATTTGGTCTGTGAAAATAATGATATTCAACATGCCTTCAGATCACGGAAGCCATTATTTTGATATCAGTAAGATGTTACCATCTCCAGGGTGTTGCATCTCTATTGCTGAAAGAAATACATGCTCTGCTGAAGAGGCAAAAGAAGCCAGAGCATAAAACCATGCAGGAATTTTTCAGGAGTGGGGTATTTTCTTGCCTTTGATGAGAGTGTTCTGGATTAGGTACCGTTTTCTCAGTGTGATGAGATGCTGATGAAGTTCTGCTTTTCAACAGGAGCTTCAGCACCATCTTTATGGACTACATTTCCAAGCTTGCTGGTTAGCAGAACAAATGCTTCTAACTGTACCACTTTTAGCTGTGGTGCAGTCAAAAACAATGCAAAGCTCAGTCTCGTCTTGTTTATATATAGTAGTGTCCATGGTATGCTGTGCCTTTCTCACACGTTCAACACTGGGTGAGTCAACCAAAGTTATGTGAAGAGGACCAGCAGCAGGCAATGTCTGTACAAACTGAATCCACTCATGGGCAAATAGATTTTAAGAGTCATAAATAGGAAAGGGTGGGAGTATCTGGATGAAGTTGTGCCAAACATAGGGAGTGCCATGTGGGAAGAGGCATGAAAGTTGATGTGTAGGTAGATGACATCTAATCAATCCATGGAGTGATAAGCTGGGGTTCTCAGATGTCAGTGCAGGGTTCTGCAGGAACCATAAAATCTTAAGCTTCCCTCTGAGTGAGAAAGACCATAGGACCCTGATACACAAACTGCATTCTGAATTACTTTTTCTGATGAGAAGAAACTGAGAAGAGTGTTTGTGGCAAGTTTGCTCTTAAAAAACCAAACCTTTGACACCTTGTGTGAGAGCAGAGACACTGTCATCCCACCACCCTACCAAATTTCTGTTGTGCAGAGCAGTGCTTGCTCAGGTGGAAGGTGCTGCTCTGGCTCTTGAAGTCAAGCTGCCAAGTCTGAATAACTGACTGAATGGCCCTCCTGAGCAGGTCACTGCTTTGTTGTGTGACCTTTAGTGATCTGGGAACATTTTCCTGACTTTTCCCACTCTGAAGTCAATATGCTTCCTACCTCCCTAGGTATGGTGATGAACTGCTTGAAAAAGTGTTTTGGGACACTTGGCAGTAAGAATTTTCATTTAGTTGGACAGAACATTCATCATGCCCCATCTAAACATGGTGTTTGGGAAAGCTGATTAACAGTTTTTCCCTACCATCTCTGAGATGGAGTGAATATGACATCCCTTCCATTTTGCTCTTATGTTCACACACAGTGATGCACTCAGCCCTACTACGTCTCCTGGATAACTCTCTCTTCCCCAGTACAGATATTCAGTGTACTTTGAAATGGTTGAAGCTGACCTATTGCTCCACCTCCCTGGCTTTTAGGAAATGGTTCTTCCACGCTGGGTGAGCTGTTGGGATGTTGTGAGGAGGGCAGAGTGCTCATATCCCTTCCTCACAGGTGTGTGCTGGGAAGAGCTGGGATTCATAAGGCTAGGTGGGATCAGTGGCTAGTGTGACAGTCACTTCCATTTGTGTATTGTAGATGGAGCTGCCAAAGGGATTTCCATTGCGCCGTGCTTTCCTTGCTGTCGTCTTGAACCTGCTGGCTCTCAGCCTCTCTACCACTGCCTTGCTCGGCAGCTACTGGTGCACTGGGACCCAGAAAGTGCCCAAGCCTTTGTGTGGAAAAAGCAAAGCCACCAAGTGCATCGGTGTCCCCATGCCACCTGACACAGGTGCTGGCAATGTTTCAGCTGAGGATGTGGTGCACTACAGCTGGGAGACTGGAGATGACCGCTTTGCCTTCAGATACTTCCACACAGGGATGTGGCTTTCCTGTGAAGAGAGCATGGAAGGACCAGGTAGTGTCTTGCCCAGGCAGCCACAACTTCTTCCCTTGTATTTACTCCACAGGAGTTTGGAAATGAAAGGCAGGAGGCCTCCCCACACCTGGGAGAAAAGCCTTCTTCATTTTCCTAGATGGTATTGGTGCTGTGCACTGCTGTGGTCATTATATTTCTGTCCCTCATGGGGACGTTTACAGAGAGGGGCAATGGAGAATGGTTGTCTCTGGTGTGCCCTTTGATCTGGAATAGGGGCTGTGAACTGCAAGTGGTGGTAGTGACTTTGTGATGGCATTGTTCGTCCTGATGTGAACTGGAGTGAGCCTCCTTTCCCCGTATCTCCATTCCTACACACAGCTTACTTCATGCTCTACAGGGCACATTTATGCATGTCCCCACAGAAATCTAAGCAGAGTGATTTTATGCAGTGTTGTCAATTTATAGTTGTCATGGTGAGGACTGCAATAGTTGGTGTTCTCCTTAAATTACCACACTGAAGGTTTTGTGAATTGAACAGGGATTGGGCTTTTCTTTAAAAAACAAAACCAACCAATAATTAAAAAATATATATATATATAATGAGAGAAAGAGAAGTACTGCCTTAGAGATACAGAGAAAACCTGGAGGATCTGAATGCAGAGGACCTAAAGCTAGGAGATAAATTGACCTGAGTGTTAGAGCTGCAGTATTGTAATTTTTAAAGTTGTTTTTGTGATATTGTGACAGATTTCATTTATAATTTTTAACCATGTGGGACTGACACCGTAAACCCTGGAGTGCCAGGGGCTGATTGTGCAACCTGTACCAGACCTCCTTGGTACTTCAAGGGTCCCTTGACCCTTGACTTGCTCCTGCCCAGCCCTGCTGAAGTCCTTCTGCTGAAACCTGTGCCACACCAGCACAGGTGGATGCTCTGCAGTGCACAGATGCTCTTTATGGCCTGACACACACGTCAAGGATCGGAACTGAGCCAGATGGCCAACAGGGAGATTTATGTCTAAAGATACAGTGATGAAAGTCACTTTCATCAGGCCCATCCCCCTGAGTCCACCACCTTCCCTTCAGCTCTCCCCAAGCAAAACCATCTCACCTTCTTTAACTAGGTCTCCATTCTAGTAAAGCATTTCTCATTTTCCTACCTGTTGCTGTCAAGAGTTTGAAAATAAAGGGTTTGTGAATAAAATCATACAGAAGGGAAGTGGGAGCAGGGGAGAATGAGCTTGGAACTCTCATGTCCTAACAAGAGGACTGCTTTGTTATGAGCATTTGCAGACATGCTGCAGAAGGAGATATGTTTATTTGGGACTGGTTTAGGTTGGGGTGTGTTTCCATGGTGCTTGTGGGAATGTGACTGCATCCCTTGACAGCTTTGTCTGAAAGACTTATTTGGCCACCGGACAGTCCTGGAATAACCCCAATGCCTGAAGGAACACAGAGAGCACGTTACATCTGGGTCACCGCAGAGCATGGGGTAGAGCATACAGTCAGTCTCAGCCCCCTGCTTCCTGTAAATCAAGTATAACCCACCTACTGCTGTGGGTCTTTGAAGCAAGTGCACAGAAAACAACAACAAAAAGCAGGGGCTACTATGAGCAAATGGAGTTTGAGTTGAGCTGGAGAAAGGATTTCATTATTCAGGCTAATCTTAGGATCAGTTTAGATGAGTCACTATTGAAGAATCTCATTAAAGTTCTAGGTGAAGTAGCAAACCTCATGTTAATGAGGACTGCAGATGGCACTAAACTGGGTAGTGTTCTGAGAGCTGTGGATGACAGAAGTAATACAGGGGATTGGGAGAGATTAGAATTGGGGATAGAATTTAAGAAAATTAGATTCTTGTATGAAAAGCAGCAGTCTGATACTTCTGGGAGAAAATACTGTGCCAAGTAGAGGAGAGGACCCTCAAATGCAGTAATGCAGTGTGCAGTAAGAGAAATTTACAAATAATAATGATGGACCCTCCGCTGAGACAGTAGTTTGCATCTGGCCAACAGAAAAAGCCAAAGCAAATATGAACACCATTTGTCTAAATAACTTGCCTAAAACGTGAGGACAGAAGACCATATTTCTGTGTGATTCTCTGCCATAGAGGAAAGACTCAACATCTCTGCCACACAGCATTTCACTTAGGAAGATTTTTATTCTTTCTTCTTTGGGAAGCAGTGCTAGAACTGCTCTGTTGAGATTGGGGTGAGTGGGAATTCACTTCCTCAGCAGAAGTGATGGGTCTGCAGCCTAATATAAGCTACACCCTTATCAGGCCTGACCAACAGTAATACTGTGAATGACTAGCAACAGATTTTTATATTTACAAATTGCTGAAGTTTTTTTCTGAAAAGACCACTTCTAGCTTTCCAGGCAGCCTTCCCATACCTTGCCCCAGTGAAGGTCTGGAAAGATGGTTAAGAAAGAGAGCAGAGGTGAGATGATCTGATGGGTAGACTCAGGGTTGACTGGAGCTACGTAGTGAAAAGAGAGTGAGAGGAAGAGATTTTCCCCCACTGTTTTGCAAAGTAATATCTTTGGTTTTGTGTTTCAGAAGAGAAGTGCCGTAGCTTTATTGAGCTTTCACCACCAGCAGAGAGAGGTAAGAGCAACTCACCATACCTCACTGTAGTTGCCCACATCCTTGGGATGGGGGACCTGTAATATTTTGCCAGTGTGAAGACAGCAGGGAGGGTCCCCAAGGAGCCAAGCATGGTTGCTAGAAGAGAAAAGATTTCCTCCCGGATGTTTGCCTAAACCACTGCCATCTGTGAGGTTAGTGCTGGAAACCTCAGACCCCTTCATCTATGAATTGGGATTTGTCTCATCTAATAAAATGCCCAGTCTGAGCTTGTCTCCTTGCTGGTCAGTGGAAAGGGGATGAATGCCACCTGAGGGCAGTCCTTCCCACATACACTGCATGTTGATTCAGTGCTTCAGTTTTGAGGTCTAATGTGATGACTCTGGAAGCTAAATCACCTCTTATTTGCGGTAAGTGATGAGGATGTCTGAAAGTTACACTTTCAGGGTTAAGTCCATGCTTCATCAAATACAAAGCTTCATTTGGGTTGAAGAGCTCACCCCTCCTGTCATTGTTGCATGTTTCAGATTATCTTGGGGATAACTTCAGTGTATCTGGATGTATGTGTACATATGCAATGAAGATTTTTACTAACTGAAAGCTTTTCAACTGGTATGGGCTTGCTAACTATTCCCTGAGATGGAGGCTGAAGGCAAGTCATTTCAGAGGATGTTCATATGTGAAAGGAAAGGCCTGGAGTGCAGAGCCTGTGTCAGCATTCAAGCCATGAGAACAAGGGCTGAAACAATTGCTGGGGAATCATAGCAGCCAGAAGGGAGAGGAATACTTTTGGGGAGCTCATCTTCTTTTTCTGTCTTGTTTCCCCTATTTTAAAATCACTGGCAAAGACTGCTGATGTGCTTTGATGTGGTGTGGTTGACATACTGGAGGGAAGGGATGCCATCTGGAGGGACCTTGACAGGCTGGAGAGGTGTGCCCATGCCAACCTCATGAAGTTCAACAAGGCCAAGTGCAAGGTCCTGCACCTGGGTCGGGGCAACCCCAAGCACAAATACAGGCTGGGCAACAAGTGGATTGAGAGCAGCCCCAAGGAGAAAGACTTCGGGGTGCTGGTTGACGGAAAGCTCAACATGAGCCAATGAGTGCAGCCCAGAGGGCCAACCATATTCTGGGCTGCATCAAAGAAGTGTAGTCAGCAGGTCAAGGGGCCTGCTATGCTCTTGTGAGACCCCACCTGGAGTACTGTGTCCAGCTCTGGAGCCCCAGCACAAGGATATGGACCCGTTGGAGTAGGTCCATAGGAGGGCTACAAAGATGACTAGAGAGGTGGAACACCTCTCCTACAAAGACAGGTTGAAGGAATTGGTGTTACTCAGCCTAGAGAAGAGAAGACTTTGGGGAAACCTCATTGGGGCCTTCCAGTATCTGAAGGGGGCCTCCAAGAAAGCTGGGGAGGGACTTTTTACAAAAGTCTGTAGTGATAGAATGAGGGGTAATGGTTTGAAACTGGAAGAAGGTAGATCTTGATTGGAAATTAGGAGGAAATTCTTTACTCGNGTAGCTTTATTGAGCTTTCACCACCAGCAGAGAGAGGTAAGAGCAACTCACCATACCTCACTGTAGTTGCCCACATCCTTGGGATGGGGGACCTGTAATATTTTGCCAGTGTGAAGACAGCAGGGAGGGTCCCCAAGGAGCCAAGCATGGTTGCTAGAAGAGAAAAGATTTCCTCCCGGATGTTTGCCTAAACCACTGCCATCTGTGAGGTTAGTGCTGGAAACCTCAGACCCCTTCATCTATGAATTGGGATTTGTCTCATCTAATAAAATGCCCAGTCTGAGCTTGTCTCCTTGCTGGTCAGTGGAAAGGGGATGAATGCCACCTGAGGGCAGTCCTTCCCACATACACTGCATGTTGATTCAGTGCTTCAGTTTTGAGGTCTAATGTGATGACTCTGGAAGCTAAATCACCTCTTATTTGCGGTAAGTGATGAGGATGTCTGAAAGTTACACTTTCAGGGTTAAGTCCATGCTTCATCAAATACAAAGCTTCATTTGGGTTGAAGAGCTCACCCCTCCTGTCATTGTTGCATGTTTCAGATTATCTTGGGGATAACTTCAGTGTATCTGGATGTATGTGTACATATGCAATGAAGATTTTTACTAACTGAAAGCTTTTCAACTGGTATGGGCTTGCTAACTATTCCCTGAGATGGAGGCTGAAGGCAAGTCATTTCAGAGGATGTTCATATGTGAAAGGAAAGGCCTGGAGTGCAGAGCCTGTGTCAGCATTCAAGCCATGAGAACAAGGGCTGAAACAATTGCTGGGGAATCATAGCAGCCAGAAGGGAGAGGAATACTTTTGGGGAGCTCATCTTCTTTTTCTGTCTTGTTTCCCCTATTTTAAAATCACTGGCAAAGACTGCTGATGTGCTTTGATGTGGTGTGGTTGACATACTGGAGGGAAGGGATGCCATCTGGAGGGACCTTGACAGGCTGGAGAGGTGTGCCCATGCCAACCTCATGAAGTTCAACAAGGCCAAGTGCAAGGTCCTGCACCTGGGTCGGGGCAACCCCAAGCACAAATACAGGCTGGGCAACAAGTGGATTGAGAGCAGCCCCAAGGAGAAAGACTTCGGGGTGCTGGTTGACGGAAAGCTCAACATGAGCCAATGAGTGCAGCCCAGAGGGCCAACCATATTCTGGGCTGCATCAAAGAAGTGTAGTCAGCAGGTCAAGGGGCCTGCTATGCTCTTGTGAGACCCCACCTGGAGTACTGTGTCCAGCTCTGGAGCCCCAGCACAAGGATATGGACCCGTTGGAGTAGGTCCATAGGAGGGCTACAAAGATGACTAGAGAGGTGGAACACCTCTCCTACAAAGACAGGTTGAAGGAATTGGTGTTACTCAGCCTAGAGAAGAGAAGGCTTTGGGGAAACCTCATTGGGGCCTTCCAGTATCTGAAGGGGGCCTCCAAGAAAGCTGGGGAGGGACTTTTTACAAAAGTCTGTAGTGATAGAATGAGGGGTAATGGTTTGAAACTGGAAGAAGGTAGATCTTGATTGGAAATTAGGAGGAAATTCTTTACTCGAGGGTGGTGAGACACTGGAACAGGCTGCCCAGTGGATGCTCCATCTCTGGAGGTGCTCAAGGCCAGGTTGGATGGGGCTTTGAGCAACCTGGTCTAGTGGTAGGTGTCCCTGCCCATNTCAGCAGGTCAAGGGGCCTGCTATGCTCTTGTGAGACCCCACCTGGAGTACTGTGTCCAGCTCTGGAGCCCCAGCACAAGGATATGGACCCGTTGGAGTAGGTCCATAGGAGGGCTACAAAGATGACTAGAGAGGTGGAACACCTCTCCTACAAAGACAGGTTGAAGGAATTGGTGTTACTCAGCCTAGAGAAGAGAAGGCTTTGGGGAAACCTCATTGGGGCCTTCCAGTATCTGAAGGGGGCCTCCAAGAAAGCTGGGGAGGGACTTTTTACAAAAGTCTGTAGTGATAGAATGAGGGGTAATGGTTTGAAACTGGAAGAAGGTAGATCTTGATTGGAAATTAGGAGGAAATTCTTTACTCGAGGGTGGTGAGACACTGGAACAGGCTGCCCAGTGGATGCTCCATCTCTGGAGGTGCTCAAGGCCAGGTTGGATGGGGCTTTGAGCAACCTGGTCTAGTGGTAGGTGTCCCTGCCCATGGCAGGGGGGTTGGAACTAGACGATCTTTGAGGTCCCTTCCAACTCAAATCATTCTGTGATTCTATGATGTGCCCTCCTAGGTGTGGGGTCCAGTGCGGGTGGTGTGCAGTGGCATCGCTGTGCAGATTAATGTGGGTCATTCTTGGCACAATGGCAGGGTAGAAAAACTTCCCCTGATTATTCTTCTGTGAAACAGTATTCACACAATTCAAATACTGCTGGTGTTGCAAGATCATTTTGAATTCATGCAGATCTTGTCATAACATCAATGATTTAACTGCATTTACTGAATGACTCTTGCATTTACTGCACAACACTTCACAGTGGGTAGCAATGCAGTTTTCTTCTTTCTCACCTTCTTGTGCTTCATTTTCTGCCCAGGCCTCTGGCTCTGTTGCTTCCAGTGTCATCTTTATAGACTGTTTTCCTAAGAAAGGAGGTTCATGCAACCAGACTATGTGTCTTTGTAAATCTTTCTGTCTGTTCCCTCTCACACGCCTTCTACTGCTCCTTGTCTAATTGCAGCACAACATTGATATAAAGGCCATGTTCTGTAAGACATTGAGCTTCTACAAATTAATTGAAAGATCACTGTGAGCTTAAGCATGACACTCATAGTGACACTGTGGTATTAATGGCTCTATCACCTGCTTTTGCCCCTTCCTGCACATAGCATCATGTTAGGATTACCTTGGCCTCCAGAGCAGCTGCTATTTTATAGTTGGGCCAGCACTGGAGAAGGTGGTGTGCCTGCTGATGGCAGGTTGGGCTGGCTGAGCTGGATGTGTGTAGAGGAGCTCCACATTACATATGCAGCATTACAAGACCAGATTATACAGCATGCACAGTAAGCCTGGGCTCACAGGGAAAAGGATGCAGAGACCTCTGTGCATGTGTGGTGCCTGCAGCCTTCAGGACACTTTCAGCAGTCTGACCTCTATTGAAATATCCTCCCTGATGCTGCTTCAGGAAGCAAGCCAGCTCCTTTAACCAGGGAATGCAGCTCATCAATTCTGGCTAAAGAGCTGGGTGACTCTATGGCACTAATGATGTTGAAGAATCAAGTCAGTGCCACATTAATGAGGGTTTTCCCAGTTGAATGTCTCCTCTACAGCCATTAATAGTTGCTAACACTAGTGTTCACAGTGTTGCTTCATTTGTCAGATTAATATTTCTTTTTCAGTGAATCCTATGTTTTTCCACAGCCCAGCAATGCAGACTGCCTTCTCTCATTCTTCTCCAAGTCTACTTCACAGTGAGCTCAGCTGTGGACTGTGGTATCACTTAAGTCCCACTCACTCAGGGTGAGTGGTGAATGTTACTGCCCTAGTTGGATATCGATCCCAAGGAATGTAGTTTCATTGTAATTGGGGTTTCAGAGAGAAATACAGACTTGCAAGGGGCTTCCTGAATTCCAGAGGCCAGGTCCCAGCTGCAGTCATGGATGTGTCATACAGTTCTTTATCAGTTGAGTCTAAGGTTAAAAGTCTTTTGCTTCCATTGTTTTGATTAGAAGCCTACTCTCAAGGTTGCTATGCTAGTGGGTAAGAACCTTCTAAAGCCCAGCTCTGATGTGTTCATGGCCAACGTATGAACACTAGGTCTTGTGCTAATGCTCAACAGCTTTCCCCTATCTTTTCCCCCTTGATTTCCTCCTTGCTGTCTATGAATAATGCTGGCTTCTTTACAGACATTTTAGTTCTTCTCAGCTTTTGCCATGCCATCTTCTGTGACAGACTCTCTGTCCCCTTCAGCATCCTTTGAGCCCTTGCTCACAGGCTAGGGAGATTGCTTTTGGGTGTTTGCTGTTTTCCTTCTTTCCCTTCTTTCCAAAGGACATCCTTTCAGGATTAGGTTGGGAAGGGGCAGTACTTTACCTTGAACAAGCCTTTCTGTATTGATATGAGAAGTCTCTGGTTCCTGTCAGGAATCCTGTGGCTGTCCCTGGGATCAGAGATGCTGTACATCAGCTTGCTGCTCATCAGCTTCATCCTTCTGATGGTGGAAATGCTGCATACTGGCAATCCTGTCTGTGGGATGAAACTCAATGCCTTTGCTGCTGTCTCCTCAGTCCTGTCAGGTAAGTGTGTTACTCCAGGCTTGGAATCACAGAAGCAGGAGAACCTCCTCTCCCACACTAAGCTGAAGTGTGCTGCTCTGGCTCCTGCTGTACTTTTGCTTTCTTGTCTTTTGTATCTAGGTCTCCTTGGGATGGTGGCACACATGATGTACACTCAAGTCTTCCAGGCAACAGTTAATCTGGGACCAGAGGACTGGAGACCACACACGTGGGACTATGGTTGGGCATTCTAGTACGTGAGTTCTGAAGTCATATTCACCTTCACAGCCTTTTGGGCTTCAGACATGCTACACCCTTGCCAAAACCCACCTCCTCCTTTCTTGACCTTTTGTGTTTCCAAAGACAGGTGTACCATGGTTCTCCCACAGCTAATCTCCTGTCTTTGTCTCATCCCTTGCTTTAACAAATAGTTTCTGAGTTACTTAAATAAGTAGCTACCAAGGACTGGTCAAACAATGGGGTCACACCTCAACAATTGCCTCCAACCCTGCTGGTTAATCAGGTTTGCCTCTATGCTGGTTTGCCCTGTTTGGTCTTGGCTCTTCCCTGTGTGCAGAGGCCCATGTCACACTTGTGATGATCTCTCAAACATGCCTTGGCTTTCTGCAGTTTAAGTAAGTTGCATGTTGGTTTGGTTTCTTCACTAACAGATGTCCAAAGGGCCTATTCCTGCAGCACCAAACCTAGACACATGCTTAAGACATGGACAGTGTAGCCAGGAAGAGCAGCTGCAAAGAGCAAGTGGCTGAGGGTTCCTTTCTGCAAAGGCTAAAGAAGCCAATCACAGCTAATATGTCGTAACTGACTTGAAGAACAGCTGGATAAGCCTTGCAAGTGCCCATGGAAAGTGTAGGCTCAATTTGCAATGCTGTACTGATGATGACCACATTGATTCTTAAGACTTAAACACTCCAGTGCCATGTGCCAGCTGTGGACATCACATGTCAGCATGGCCATCTGGTAATGCTCAAGGTTATGCCTGGTGTTCAGGAAGACAGTGATCAGCCCTGAAATACAGAACTTGTTTCCAAGCTGTGCTGTCCTCTGACCAGTTGTAGACTTTGTGCAGCCCTTTTTATTTTCCCTGTATCCCTCCCTTCCCTGTGACAGGGATGACCAGTATTTACCCCACTTATCTAAGAAAGATCTTGTGGTGGGATAACCCCTAAAAACTGTAATGTTGTGAGCCTTAGTTTTTCTAATTCATGCCCAGCAGCTTCTGCCTGGAAAATCAGAGTGCATCATGGTGCATGCAGTTCAATTCCTTACCCTACTTGGCTTCTCACAGCATGTGCTGTTCTTGTGTCTCTCCTGTAGCATGGCCTGGGTCTCCTTCACCTGCTGCATGGCCTCTGCTGTCACCACTCTCAACACCTACACGAAAACAGTGCTGGAGTTCAAAAGGAACCACTTCAAGGGCTACGATGGGAGCTTCAAGGGTCAGCCTCAGCACCACCAGTGCTTCGTACAGCAGCAAATAAGCAGCTACTATGTGCCCCAAGACAAGCCCCTCCGTTCAGTCTCTGAGGGAGTCGACTTCTACTCTGAGCTGCAGCAGAAAGTGCTACAGCAGGAACCAGAGCTGGAGCTGGACGAGGTCTTAGGACAGATGATCGGGGAGGATATCTGTTAAGCATGAGTGCACAGAGGCAGAGCAGTGGGCTTTGGGAGCCACGAGAGCCCTGAACCAAATGCTAGTACCACTGTTAGCAAGTCCTTGGGGAGCTCTTCCTTCCTCTATGGTTTGGGGAGTGAGAAGGTGGGCACTGGGCCAGGGCAACAGCAGTGCCAACAGTAGCAGGGTGGGTCCTCCCTGATCACCATTTCATGGGTGTCCTCAGCTGGAAAGGCTGAAACTGGAAGGACATATTGTTGGTGCCAGCTGTCTCCAAGCACTTTCAGACAGAGTTGAGCCAGATGTCCATATCCCAGCAGTATTGCACCTGGAAATAGTCACTCAGTGCCATCCGGCTAGCAAACTGCAGTGATGGGCCTCTTTGTGTGGTGTCACATTGACCTTCTAGCAGCCTCCCCGGTTCAGTGCTACAGTGAAGGGCATTGGTGCTTATATTGATTGGCTGTAATCCTCTCTGAACACCCTATTTGTTCTTCATTTCCAGGACCAGCCTCCTCTTTTCCCTGCTCCCAGTTTAAAAGCACTGCTGCAGTAGGAATTGCTTTCAGACAACTCTTTCCTAGCTCTAATGACACCCACATGCTCCCTTCTTGCTTTTTCCCCCCCAGGATCTCCCATTCTGAGGTACTCTGTTGTCTGTCCCTTTCTACTGTGCTTCTCCACAACCTCTAAGAAACCTTGGCTGGGCTTTTGCTTTTGTCCTTGTTTCCCTTCATCTGTCCCCTTTTCCCCATTGTAGAAATATCACAAACAATCAAGTAAACTCATAATCTCTCAAAGGTGAAACACTGGTTCACATGACACATGATGCTGTACACAGTATTTATTTGCTCCACTGCAGTTTACAGTTCAAATACATTTTCCCAACAATATACAGACAGACTCTTTATTCACAGTGGGGATATGTGTGTGTGTGGGGGCAGGGTGAATTCACATTATGGAAGAGGTAACATCACTGCACTCAAGCATCAGTTCTCACAGGAAGAACCTCAGGAGAATAACTACTTCAGGTAACAGCCAATTCACCTTTCCCAGCAAGGTGTGGCTAGACAGGAGGGAAGGGGCACTCCTGCTTAATCCTATGATACTGGTCCTCATGCTTTCAGTCCCTATTATGCAGCTGCATTAACTGACTATATATTATAAACACTAACCCCTGTCTGGAGGAAAATGCCAGGCCTAGAGCCATTGCTACAGTTGTGCTAATATATACAAAGCTATTTACACAAAAATACCATTAAACATATACAAACTGCTCACAGGCTCTGACATTAGGAGAGCAGAGCCCAAGGACCAGCCTTGGGGCTTGCAGCTGATCCTGAAGGGCTATCCTGGAAGCTTTATATGGAGATGCAGGGACAGAGAAGAGGGTGATATAGCAAGAGATGTCAAGAGCCCAGAAGAGCAAACCCATGGCAGATGTGTCCATCTGGAGGGAGGGTCAAAGTCCTGCCATCACCTCACCACTCACAGGGAAGTGCAGGGAGACTGGAAGGGCATTTGCCAGCAGGAGGACAGACGAGTCCTTTGTGATCCTCATCTTAGCCTGGCTCTTCAGTTCTTATATTGTTGCCCCTGCTGGGGCACCAAAGTGGTTTCTTTTTCTACAGTAATTTCAAGAAAATTCATGCAGATGCTCTGCAACTACAACACAGGAAACTGATGGTACACAGAGAGGCACAGTTCAAAGCACTAAACATACTGTGAGCAAACGTGCTGGGCTGGCAAGGGAATGGTATTGTTTTGCCCAGAATAGGAGTAAAATGCACAGAAAAGCTTTCCAGTTCTGCCTGTCTGAGTCTCTAAACCCTAAAGCAGTGGTACAAGAATCAGCCTTGCTGTGACTGGATCCAGTGTGATCTTTACAGTGCCAGTGGGGATCTGCTGGGAATCTATTCCAAAATGGCGGTAATGCATTTGCAAATGGGGAACTCAGCCAACTGGACTACAGTGTGATGTTACAGTGACACTCTGGGTTCATAAAAACCTCAGGGATGGATAGAAGCAAGGTGTGAACCTTTTGTTTCTACATCACCCACATGAACCTGTCCTGAACTTGGGTTTGGGGAAAGAAATAATCGAGTGCAAGGGCTGGCAAATGCTACAGGGATCATCTTTCTCTAGATTGGGTAATTAAGCCAAAAAGCTAGTTTGTGAGTTTGAGGACAGAATGGAGAAGAGGGCTGAGAGCACAGGAAAGGTTGTAGACTAGACTAGCCCTGCAGGAATCGGACAGAGGCTTCTCTGCAAAGATATAAAGATTAAAGCAGGTAGTGTACTTTAGCCACACCATTTGCCTTGAGTCATCATGGCCCACTCTAGGCGTTGAGCTTACTTGACTGCCTGGGAATACTGTTTGGACATAAAAAGGAGTGACCTAAATTTCTTTCATAAATTAAACATACAAAAAATATACATATACTGTATAAATTGATACACATATATATGTAAAACCCTGTTTTATATATATATGTGTGTATATAAATTCTAAATTCACATTTCTGTGTTACCTGGAAGGAAGCATGCAGGAACAGCATATGGAGGGGGAGAGGCTGAGCAAGGTTCCTCTGGTACAGGGCAGGTCTGCCTAGGACAAACCTGCCTCCAGCAGCGTTCCCCAGAGAGCTGAAGAAAGGGGAAGTGCTTTTAGCCCCCAGTCTCTCTGTTCTGAAGATCCACAAAGCAGCTTCCTGTATTGCCCATATAGGCCACAGATCCAACCAAAATCTCAGGAACCACCAGGCTAGAGCTGCAGAAGGAAAGACAAACAAAAACTAAAGCCAAAACCTTTTATGATCCAGTCTGGTAGAAAAAAAGTGGTCACAGGTCAGCAACTGAACCTGGATACCAATATATGGCGGACCTTTGTTTGCTCATGTCAAAACAAGTGACCTCTGTCCCACCTCTTTGTTCCCTCTGTAACTCTCTCAGTCCCTTATGATCATCACCCCTGGCTCTTTCTAAGATCCCCCTCCTTGTCCAACTGCCAAAGTACAGCTGGGTCTCACAATCTGTCCAGATTACGCCCAAAGTGGCAGCTAGTCATCTTGCAAAGTCTCTTTGCATCCCACCAGTCTCTCTGCATCCTAAAAAGCACCTAACTGTGCCTGTAGGGAAGAGATCAGATGCTTTCAAAGGCCTGGATTTCATTAGGGATTTCCGAACAATCTCACCTTCTGAGGAAAATCAACAAATTTCAGCCGGGCAAGAAATCGCCTCACTTCTCCACGGCTGATTTTGGGAGTGGTGGTGTCCTTTAGCCACATCATTCGACCTTGACTCATCATGGCCCACTTCAGGCCCAGCTTGCTGACTGAGAGAAATCCTGGCTGTCTTTCAGAGGTTGCAGTTGTTGTCACAGTGATATGAAATGCATCCTTCTGGAGATCATTAATTCCAACTGGTCCATTAGAAAAGGGCGAGAAAATATTGGTGAGGAGTAAATGGTTATGTTTCTTCCAAAAGCAATCTTACAGATTTTACTCAGTCAAAACAACCATTGGACTGAGGGTACATTCAGTCTGGCTTTACAATTGTATGTACCTTGGTTAAACAGGGAAAACTATTTTAAGTTAAAAATTTTCCATGGAAATAAACTGAAATTTATATCAGAAATGGAAAAGCTTGGTTCCAGGTGATGTTTTTGAGCTTGACATAGGAGATGCACATATTTCAATAATGCAGTTCACTTTCAGAGAGCTTTCCTTCTCACATCTATTAGCAGCTACTGTTTTACCTCTACAGAAGGGTAAATTAGTAAAGCACAGGCAAGTCCATTCACTCCAGTCACTGCAGTATGATCTGTAGAGACCTCAGAAATTCCAATTTCTACTAAACCCTTCTAAAAATGATATTCTATTTGTTCTTAACTCAGCTGTTGTTTTTTTTTTAATACAAATCCAATTAGATGCATCACTATGTAGTAGCTTTTTTTCTATGCTTCCTGTCCTACTGGATTCAGTGCCAGATGAACTGATCCTTTATCCCACATCCTGCCATGCTCAACAGGCTGGATGGTGGTTGAACTACTTTAGAAAGGAAAAGAAATCCAACAGGGACTATGCAATCTTGTATAGACGTTAAATCTAGATATACTTCTCCCTGAAAACACACGTTTAAATATTTTGGATTCCCCTTTTCAAAAAGAAAGAGGAAGAAGACCCAGAGAGCAGGCGAAGATGGCCAACAAAGGCAGAAGTGTATCTGAGGTGACAGAGAAAAGTTTCATAATGATTCTTCTAATAATTCTTCTTCATAATACATTGCCTTACATCATAAATAGCTCTATGGAAAGCAAAGGAACTTCTCTAGTGTAGAACATGCATGAAATCAAACTAAGCCCTTTCCTTGCTTAAATATGTGCAAGAAACTTGGTGGGTCTTTTACTTGCAAAGTAGGAGTTGGACAGGACCTTCCTTCAGGATGAAGATGAATCTTATTTCCTATTGCTGGCCTATGTGTGGTAGGCCTCAGTGCTACCTTTAAAAGCACCACTACACCCCTTTATTTCTCACATCTACTTCTCCCTCCATATTTCTTCTAGCCTAGGTAGTTTTCTCTCCCATTTGTACTCACCTGCTGAAGCAATGACTTTGTCTGTTGCATTGGTGAGGTCCAAAAGGACTGTAGGAAAAACAGGATGGAGGAGATAGAGGTGATGCAGCCCTGGGCGCTCAGGTCTGGGACCAGGCTGCTGTTGGAACGGACAGACAAAAACGTTATAGCTGGCTGGCAAAGAGGAGTCTAGCTTTGCCAAAGAAATAAAGAAGTTTTCTGACACTGTGCTGTCTTTATATGGATCAGAGAATCAAAACCCCTATGGTTTTACAGAGATGAAATCCTGCAAGGTTTTTTTTTTTTCTAAAACAGAATTTGCTCCACAACTTCTGTTTGGTAAGGTTGAGATCTGGCTCTGTCAAAGCCAGCTTGATGGGTGAAGCTACAGTCTGGAAGTTCTGAATCTCCATGCAGACTTGTATGCCTGTGTGCAGAGAAGAAGCTCTGGGGCTGGGAACAAATCTGCAGTAAAAATATCTCAGTGTTGCAAGAAAAAATTAAGTTTACGCATAAAGTGTTGTTTTTGTGGATGCAAACTTTCTGTCAATAAAGATTTCTGGTGAAGAATTTGCACACAAAAACTCCTGTGTTCAGGCTCAGAAAAGTCAGCAAAGTGTCAAAGCAAGAGGAAAAGATGTCCCTGACAGCCTTCTTATATGGCAGGTTCAGAGTTCAATTACATTAGAAATAAAAGACAGAGGATGCATGTGCCTTACAGAGAAATCTCAGAGTCAAGAAAGGATGCTAGCTTACCAAACTTTGTAACACAGGCTGTGCTTCATCAGCCCAGAAGAGAAAAACAGACTTCTTGTCCAAAGTCATGACTGACAGTGCATCAAGTTGTTGCTTCTGCCATGGCAGTTCCTGGTTCCAAACAGGGATGCCGGATTTGCCATCTATCACCACCACCTCAAGGCAGGGGAGAGATCTAGCATTAATGGGTGTCTAGGTGTTGGTGTACAGAGAGCCCCATTGCAGAGCCAAGGCCCATGCTGTTCCTTTTCATGCCTGTGGCCACACAATGATAAGTGTCAGCCACAGAAATGGGAAGAGCAAGGAGCAGGGAATGATTGCCCCTTTCTACCCAACCTCCCTCACTCCTATGCTGCAACTGCCCTACTTGCCTTCACTTGTTTTACCTTTTTGTTCCCACCTCCAGTCTGTGCTTGCAGCATGAAGTCCAGAGTTTGGTCAGCACTGAAGTAACCTGGTACAGGCTGGCTGCAAATTTGGAAAAAGCAACACTCAGCCCCATAGCAGAAAAACAGGAATTTCAAACGGAGGTAGCACAGTTGGCTTTCATCCTCCATTCTGTCTCTTAAAAAGGCAGATTTGCCATGCTAAATAAGGTCTTTCATCCACTGAGGTGTTCTTACTGTCAGGATCCTTTTGTTTGGGGATCAGAAAAGTGAAAAATGATCAAGCAGCCCATGGTGCTTGTTAGCCATTCTTCAGAGTTGTCTGTGTGTGAGGCATCCCTTGCTGGGCTGTGCAGACATTTATTTATCACTCTCTGACACGACCCTGTATTCTTCTTCCCTTAGAGTGAGAACCTGTACAGTTTTGCTATGGTCATAAAAAATTACCCAGCCCTTTCAAAATGCATTGGCAGATTTGACCTCCTGCTGGAAGTGTATTTCCCAGGCTGCTTAGCTGTGAGAAATGGCTCTTAATATACTCACCATTAATATCAGCCCATGATTCTTTGTTTTCTTACCGCTGGCAGTTTTACAAGCCTTTTTATAACCTTCAGCAGTCCCTTCTCATCCTCTCCCTTCTGAATGACATAACACTATTACTTGAATATCTCTCATTGTAACTGTTTTCTAACTATCTTGCTTTGCTTGCCTTTGGCTTCCTGAGTCTTATCTCTGTCTTCCATAAATTCACCACAGCTAGACAGGTTCTAAATAAGCACAAACAATTCCTCAAAATTCACAGAATTTGAGATATTATGGCAAGGTGGAATCATCAGAATATGTCCCCCCTCCTTTTGTTTATGACAGATTGCTGTATTTCACCCAATTAACCAAGTATCAGTAGCCTGACTTTGACTAGATCTACCAGCCTTGAGGCTTGTTATGGAAATACAAAGATGAGATGAATTCATCGCTTCTTGTGACAGTCAGTTCTAATGATTAATCTCATCCAAAGGAACATGCCTGCATTTTCATTTTCCTGGACGTGAATGGCTTTTGCTCCAAGGCACTTGTTCTTGCTACGGCAAGATTAAAATGCCTGTTAGCTCCTATTACTTATATATGTTTATGAACTCACCTCTCAGGCTTCTCTTTGATCATATAAGCCCACTGACTTAAATCTTGCATAAGAAAGCATTATTTTAAGCCCTTTTCTCCAATTTTTTCCAGCTTCCCCTTTAAAATGTGCATACCAGGCATGGCTCCCAAACAGCAATACTATAGTACAGCAGTGACTTGACTATTTATACTTACTACATAAAACAATATCATTTACTTTGGCAACCAGAATCAATGCTTCAAGGCAGTATCATGGGACACTCCTATAGCTTAAAAGCTCTCCAGTAGCAAAAGGAAGTAGTACGTAGTTCTATCCTATGGGCACTAACTTAAAACCTCTTCTAAGGTGCCTCTTCTCATGTCCCTTATGGGTTACAGTCAGCAGCAGATCCCACAAACTGAATGCAGACAGACATACGTATTTTAGATGCTACCAATCAACTGAGAAATCCCCTGGGCACTTTCTTAAATGAACCAGAAGGCTAGTAATTATTCCTGCCGAACAGTAATCCCCACAGCAACCTGCTATTAATCCTCCCTCATCTGAAACATCCATTTACAACACAATTTTCAACTGCTTACTCAATTTCATGGTCTCTGAACTTCACCCTTGTTTTATGACTACTGATTCTTCTTTATGGTTTTCCAGGGATCTTGTCAAAAGCTATCTGGAAATGCAGCACATCTGCAGCAGCCAGGTTGTTTTCCTCAGAGACTGTTCCCAAAGGGCTGGACTCAGTCTGCTTGGCTGGGGCAGTGTGCTTGGGGCAGGTTTCCCAGGAAAAGGGGAGCTCTCAGCTGGCTCTGTAAGCTTCATCTGATGAGGAACTGAGTTTCAGTCTGTTTGACTCTGTGGTGACACCCCTGAACTGAATTTGTCCCCCATCCTGTGTTGCTTAAGTAGAACTTCTCTAAGTCCCCAAAAAAACTCAACCTCTTAAATAAATGTTTGTCCACAATATATTCAACCTACCAGATTTTGTCTTTCTTAACTACAAAAAAACAGGCAGTCCAGGACTTTAGCAGAGTGGCCTTGAACAAGAATTGCTTTCATTATTTTTCAATGCCTATCTGGCATGTGTTGTATTCTGTCCCTTGGGAGGTCACGGAATCAGAAAAAACAGGGCTGGAATGCAGCAACCTGGAATTCTAGTTGCCCAGAGAGGCTGGGGTATGGAGTCTCTTATCCTTAGAGATATCTAAAACCTGACAGTCCTGAGCAACTTGCTCTAGCTGAGCCTGCTTGAGCAGGTAGGTTGGACTAGGCAATCTCCAGAGGTGCCTTCCAACCTCAACCATACTGTGTTTCTGTGAATGGAACAGGTAAAACCCTTCTTGATTTGAACCCATAGAAATTTTCCAGTTCATTAGTGGGTCCATTTAGAAATTTCTTGTGTATAACTGATGTTACAGCATCTATAACTAACTTTGCTTGGTCAGTACACACTTACCCTTTAAACTAGACTGCAGTCACATCCAGAAGTCTGCAGACTCTGGGCCCAAAACACTTTTAGTACATCTCCTTTCCCCATAGCACTATCAACTAGTCATAAGCCATTCCTAAAGCTCTTGCTTATGTCACCCATAAGCCCTCAAGAATGTGGACATTATTTGTATATCGAACCTAGTTGAATATTGGCGTTTTTGCTTAATGAAATTCAAATGCCTTCTTCCTATAGATGCTCTTGACAATCAGGTAACACTGAGGTGAGAGCTGCTTTCTTTTCTCTAGATAGCAGAGTGAGCAATTTGTTTCCCATATAATTTCGCTCAACTGTGCCCAACTGCCCTTTGCAAATATTTAATACTGAGTAAACTGAAATTGCTGGTTATTATCAACCCATGAGATCTAGCAAATGATTTAATTTCCATGTGTGAAATTAGAGGATGAGCAGTATTATTTTAAGGTTTACATTTAATATAGATGGTGTGCTGACTGCCATTAGGGTGCTCATTTTCAACCTTCAAGGAACATTAAGATCTGTGGGCCATACTCAGACACCTTCTCTAAATACTTAACATCACTAATGCAACTGCTCCTCTTCACTGAGCTGGCAAGTGGTAGCCCTGGACAACAGATAGGCTGAATCACACACCAGTATCCTCTGAATGCCAATGCCATGACATTTCCATGACATCAGTGTTGGGTACCTGAATCAAGCCCCTTATTTGTGATCACTCATAAGCACATAGCTCAGGTTTCCAGCCTTCTGCTCCTTGCTCCCTCTGCCCTCATCACTTGCTCAGCTATGCATCTGCACACCCCCACTTCTTTTATTTCTCTGCAGATTTGGAGAATTCTTCTCAAGTGCTAAGGAGCACATGTGCTTATAAGTGAAAGGCAGGAAATGGTACAGGAAGAAATAGGACAGAAAAATGTTCCCAGTATGTAACCTGCTGATGTTCTGCAGTTGCAGGGTCCAGCGGGGCTCGAGGTCCTCTCCTCGCAGTAGGATCAAGCCCTCTTTGCTTGTGATGAGCAGGTTGCTGCAGTTTGTGTCAGGTGTCTTTATCATCTGCAGGAAGTCAACACCCCCACTGGGACAAATAGAAAGCAGAGAGATTCTGAGGCTTGTATCTGCACATCTCAGCACTAGTTGCCTTTCCCAGCCAATCTTTTCCCCACTGATGGAGCTTAGCTTCCTTTGGAGGTTCTTTAGTTAAGAAGGGCTAAATTCAGGTGTGGGGTCTCCTGAACATCTTGAGTTAGTACAAAAAGCATGGATTTTCCAGCTTCACATTTGTTCCCTCCCTTTATTCTATCCAGGTTGACCTTGACCACAATTTTGTGGTAAAGAAGGAGCTGAGAAATCCAGGCCCAAAATGCTGTACACAGAATGAGCTTCCCAAACGGACTCCATTAGTTGGGAACACTTGCAGCTTTTTTTCCTCCAGGTATGTATAGGGGGTGGAAGAAAGGAACAAGGAACAGGAGAAGCAAAAGACTCCCTTTTATCACGCTCTGCACTTCTTTTGCAAGGACAACCACGGGACAGGGAGGAAACAATTGGTTCCCCAGAGTACTGTTATCGGCTGGACAATGAAAAGGACAGTACTGAAGTAGAAGGGATCATCTCTAGGAGCACTAAGACGTGCGTACCCTCTCCTTCTTCCAACAGCAGCAGGATGACAAGTCCATCTCCTACCTGTAAATGTCAATGAGCTCTGACAGGTTGACAGATCTGCGCTTTTCCCACTCTGGCTCCTCCTGCTCCAGCACTGCAGGAAAGCGGTCCCGGTTTCTGGCTTGGGTAAAGATCTCTCTCAGGGCAACTGCTTGAACATTACCTGCCAGGAAGATTAAAGATAAAGTGTTCTGCCTCCAAAAGTTAACTCCCTAGATAGTAGCATGGAGGGTTCCTGGGACCGCTGCAGTTATGGTAGAAGGCAAAGAAATGCCCAGAGCTGGAACTTCTCTGGCATGATGTGCCTTTGGGAAACTCCAAGGTATTCCAGGGTAGCAGGTTGTGGTGTTCCTGCACTTTTCCATACTGTGGCAGTGAGAATTGTTCCCATGCCATCTACTCCTAGATTTTACAGCAGAAGGCATGGTAGAAATAGCCCAGGGACACTCTGGGCCATTTTAGGTAAAATTAATGTTTTCTCAGTAAGGATAAGTGCTGAAGAGGCAAGGTACATCTTACCAAAGCCAAAAAGGATGTAGATGGCTCCCCGGCTGGTGATGTGGACTTGGGGGCCAATCACTTTCCCTTCTCCATTGGTGGTGTACTTCACAGGCCCACCCAAAGCAGTCCCAGTCTTTCCTGACACCAAGATGAAAAACATATCAGGCTGCAAAGAGAGAAAGAAAGATTTTTAGCAGTGCTTTCATGCACTTGTGCTTTCAGAACCTTCCCTGGTCCACACAGCATGAAGCTCCATTGCTGTTTCCCCCCACAGCAAGGTCTAGCTAGTGATCCCTCCCTTTTTTCTCAGTCTGGCATCCTGGGCACCTTACATTCATGCTTTTCTCTTGACTGCAAATGCATCAAGGATAGAAAGGACTCCAAAAACCCGAACTCCTTCAACGACACTGATGCTAGAATTCTGGGAAGGGATGAGCATAGAGGAAATCTGCATCTGAATTAATCAGACAAGTATTTTCCTCTTTTGCGTAAGCTGAATGTTCCTTTCTCCAGAGATCTATCTCAACATGGCTCCCTTCACTGCTGCTAAATATTCACTTCAAGCCTTCACTGAACAGAAACAGAAAGTTCTCAGGTCTCAGCTGGGGTTAAAGAGTGACCCTTCTGTTCATTCTCAGCTGACAAGAAATGCAGGTAGTCCCACTGCTGTGATCTATTGAAAGAAAAAGGCTGCTTTTCAGGGAAATCTAAGGGAATAAAAATTAGGGCCTCCTGTTACAGCCTTTCCACATCAGGCTCCCTGTTCTTCCTCTAGATAGTCAAGGTCCTTTCAAATCTTGAGCAGGCATATGCTCTACCTGTGTGTCTTTGAGAGCCAAAACAACAATATCCCTAATCCCATCTCCATCTACATCTGGAAGAGTTGCAGCCGGTGCAGCCAGGATCCCACTTGAAAGGTGGATGGGGTTCAGCGTCCAGATGGTCTTGCCTGTGGGAAGAACATGATGAAACAGACTTGCAGCACTTGGGGAACCAGCAGGTATACACAAAGGATTCCACAAAACCTTCTCGAAGGAGGGAGCAAGAGAGGTTGTCGCCCCCATTCTCTGAGAAGAGGAAAGACAGCCTACAAACTGGGGCCAGCTGCAGTAGGAAGCAAATTCTTCCCCCAGAATGTCTTCCAATTGTTATTTAGTCATGCCTCAATTCTTGCTGTGCTTCCTTCTTAGCATCTCTCTATAAAGACCTGGGCCCAAAACAGTTCTGAAATAACAGAGAATATTTGAGATTCACTCTTGGAAGGAGAACCTTAATGAGAATGTTGCTCTGCAGGACAGCAGTTGTTTTCCTCAGCCAGCAGTAAAGCCTGTAGGTAGATGCCAGGAAAGGGAACAGATGGGCAGTTCTGATATTCAAAGTGCAAATCTGTGTCTCAGTTAAATTCCCAGCAGCAAATAGTCACTCCAGCATGGCATGTTCACTCCACCTCAGGGTGAAAGCATGTTAGCAGACAGACATGATGTCAAATGGTTCAGCAGTCCAGCATGGACCCAGATGGAAACTCAGCAAAACCTGATTTGCAAATTGGCGAATAAACACTCAAAAAGGCAAAGTAAAATTCAATGCTTTTACTTTTCCATTATTCTTTTGCCAACACTTCTGCTTCTTTAGAGTTTAAAAATGCTTTTCTGCTGCTGTTGTGTAGAATAACATTTTCCCCTGCATGACAAAGGAAACCAAAGGCCAGACCTGTGAACGCTTGCACATATTAGTAACGCTACTACTGCTGGTAATGCAGAGTCTATGGTCCTTACCATGCAAACACTGTGCAAGCAATCTGGTCCCTAAAAGCATTTGAAAGGTAAGTGCCACTGCTCTTTGAATGAATGTGTCATTTAAACCCAAGATTCCTGTATGTCTCTGTTCTCTGTTCTGACTCCAAAACCATCCCTATATCTACCTATGAATATTTCTGCCAGTAAACAGCAATCAGAGAATGGAGGTGCACATGATGAAGTGGTTAAAAATGCAATATTCATTCACATCAATTCTTCTATTGACCTAACTTCTCCGGAAGGTTTCCTGGGTGTAGCACATGTCCTAATATAACTTCTACAAGAATAGTATTCAGCTTTTCAGTGCTGTTAGGTAGGTGTTGAGTTGTACTAACAGCTCAATGTTGATGAGAACAGACTTTACGTACCCTTTATGCCATGAGGATGCTAAAAGATAAGAATGATACTTTGAAATGTTCTGAAATGGTAGGATGAAGGTGCTGCCACAGAGCAGCAATGGTTTGGATTGCCTTATTCTGTGCAACTAGAAACTCAGCAAACCCCTTTCCTATGTGTCACTAGATTACAGCCATCGTGAAATACCAGCACTGAATCATTCATGCTTATCAGCCCTTTAAAGAAAACTAAAAAGCAGCAGCATATTTCTAATATACTGGTAGTTGACTTTACCTGTTGAGGCACTGAGAAGGCTGAGGAATTTTGATGTTCCTGTAACAAGGCAGACAGGCTCTGCAGGTGCCCCCAGTGACAGCCCTTTGCATTGCACACTCCGAGTCTCCTCTGGAAGTTGGATGGACCACAAAGTGCTGCCATTCATACCAGAAAGGGCCACCACAGTTACAGAGGGCCTAGAGACACCTGGAAGAGGCAGGAAAGAGAGTGAAATCCCTTGGCATCAAAGGCTATGTTCATGCTGCCTTGAGCTGAGTGGCTCAAGCCAGCCACATCCACATGGCCTGAAAGTAACGGTCTAATCCCACCCTATGGCTGAGTCTTTCTGCCTGCAGAGCCTAACAGTGATCTCCAGACAAGCTGGGCTGTCAATCAACAGCACGGAGAATTGAGGAGGTTGGACCTGAGCTCACAACAAGTAATGTGGTCAGCTGGACACAGAGGAACCAAGATCCTAGGGACAACCTGCTCAGTTGTGCTGACTTCCTGGGGTGAAATGTGCTACTGTCAAACCAGACTGATGCGCCCGTCCTCAAGACAATGACTAAGAACAAGGGAAAGCCTTAACTGACTCCCAAGGCAGATGCCACCTCATGTGAAAGTTCTGGGTTGTTTGTAATTCTGGAGCAGCAGAAGGTGATTGGCAATCTGAGAGCTTTTCCCTTAGGTTTCCAAATGAGTTTTATTATTGTGAAAAACAGATTGAATGCAACCAATTGGTATAACTCAGGAGTCTTCTCCTAATTCACTAGTTAGCACAAAAGAATTGAAAATAAAAAGTGCTCTATGCTGTTTCATTTGAGTATTGGCTCTGATCCCAAATGTGGGCAATGTTTAGCTCAGCCTGCCCTCAGACATAGTTGTGGTTACTGTAATCTCCACCTGGCATATTCATATCACAATTTACGATGAACTCGCATACATTTCAAAATAATAACACTCCCAGCTGACTCCTGTCTTGCTAGCAAAACAACACATGACCTGACTATATAAACAGCGTATCTGGGCCACTGGCTAAAAGCAAGTCTGAACTCACTCTCTAAATCAAACTTACCCTCTTCTCAAACTGAAAATCATCTGGCTTATGCTAAGGGGTTGCCCCAGCCCAAGTGCTCTTCATTGGGCTGGCAGGGACCAAGAACAACTAACTGCTGAATGCATCTCACAGCCATTGTGTGTACAAGCTGGAGAAATAGCTAACAATGTCATATCTTACTCCATGAGGTACCTATCCCAAGTTTCTCTTGACTTGACACTGTGCGAATGCTCTGAACACAAGCTACAGGAGGGCTGATGTCCAGCTATGTGGGTTTAGGATTGTGATGTTCTTACACCTGCTTTAAGGTCTGCCTTTTGTCTTCCAGCATAGCTATAGCCCAGAATACAGCTAGGTATGACTAGTTCCATTCAGAGCATGCTGAGAACTGTACATATGTCTGCGATGAAAGATAAATATAATGAAATGGCAAAATATAGAACGCAAGGACAACCTCTACAAACTGAATGCAGCCTTTATATCAGCAGTATTCCCCCTATCACTTTCTTTTTTAACTTACTCTACAGTTTTCTCTCTACTCATAGGTTTCTTTCTGGGTCACATAGAAGCAGCACTTTCCTTATCCTCTTACTACGTTTTTATTACTATATTTTTATTACCCTACTTTTTGAAGACCCAAAGCATTTTACTCCCACAAGAGCTCTCTTCAGGCTGTGCAGTTTATGCTTGCTCCCTGAACACGTTTCTGAGACTGAACAGATTCATGTAATCTCAGGTGATGACAGGCTGGGCAGACGCAGTACAACAGGCAGCTGAGAACCTTCAGGACTTCAGAAGCCCAGTGCAATAGGATGCCACTAGACTTGGCAGGCCCTGTGTAACAGTGGCCAGTATCAGCAGGCTGCTGCTATGTTACCTGAGGGGTGTAAGAGTTAATAAAGAAAGCAAAAGCAGCCAGCAGGAGGAAGCAGGGCAGTACCCACTAAACAGCCAGGCACAGTAGCTTCCCCACCATGATCCAGTCTATTATCTGTGAATTAACAATGATTTGGAGGCTGGTAAGTATATAGAGTGACCTGGAGAAATATGCAGCAAGGTGAGGGTCCTTCCTGCAACACTGACCTACAGCTGCTTTAAAAAAACTCATAATGCTCCCTGTTGGCAAGCAACTGGCTAGTTCAGAAGAACCAGAGCACTCCAACAGTCAGCTCTGCCATCACTGTTCCTGGTGCCAACTACCCTTGGTAATGATCAGGACATTGGACCATAGATAAGGAAAGAGTCAAGACTCTACCACCGAATCCCATTTGTGACCTTTGTCAAGCTGCTTTCCTTCTCTGTGCTTCCACCTCTGTGCCTGTAGAACAGAGGGAGTTAGACTGATCTCTTTCATGAAGGTCTCAGAGAGATAACAAGGTGGGAAAAACCACCACGTTATTTCTAACTGCTATTTGTAGAGCAGTGCTTTCTGATCACTTTATCTCTGCCCTCAAATAAAGTGCGCGCTCCAAGATGAGAGAAGGGGAAGTAAACGATGTTGACCGAACAGGTATGGGAATACAGGTTTACAATGAAAATTATGAGAAGCATGACAAAGCACAGGCACAATACACCATCCATTTTAACAACCTCCGCAAAGAGCAATGCCGTGGATTTGCAGTAGCAAGAACTCTTCCTGTGCAGAATACAAACACGTGAAGGTCCATGCTGACAGGTACAGAAAGAGGAATGGAAAGAAGCTGCAGTGCTTACCCATGACGCTAGCATTCATCAAGGCAGTGAAGACAATGAGGATGTCAGGGAGCCCATCATCGTTCACATCACACAGCTCCAGTGGGGATAATACACCACCTGCAACAGTCACAGAGAATCACTGCACTGTTGTCATAAAGGCCACCCAGCCCATTTTCCACACTGGCCCAGAAAAGAGACTCATGCACAGACAAGCCTCACAGAGTCTGCTAGGGAGCCACCAATGCCAGGCAGCTCACACCACAGCAAGATCTTTCATTGCATGGAAAGGCAGAAATGTAACATCTGGGTCAAAGGAAAGGGAAAAATGGAGGAGCTAACAGAAAAAGATTTCCGCTTCCCATTTCACTTTCTAAGGTGATGTGGGAGCCACATATCTTATGAAAGGCTTAGATTTGGAAGCCAGGAGGAGAAAGCAAGGAGGGAGAGACATATCTAGACCCAGCAGAAATTATTTCACAAACCACTGTTACTCTGATGCAGAAGTCAGAACAGGAGATACTTCAGAAATGTTACCAGTGGCCCATACAGCATGTCAAAAGATCCTGAATGTGGATTTACAGATTGGAGCAGGACAAGAAGACAAAAGAAATAAGACTAGTTAAGCCGGTTAGAAGACACAAAGACTTCTATTCCTCTCCTCCTGAATACACACTTCAGCATGGAGGTGCTGGTGAAACCCAGGATGTAGAGAGGGAGGCACTATGTTTTAAAGTGGGCTGGGCTGTCTCCATCTGGAACTGAACCCACCATCCAAAAAGGACGAGTTAAAAAGGATTCAAAAAGGAAGTTAAAATGTTTTTTGGTGTTGACAGAAACAAGATTTTGTGGCACTGTTATCCACTGATGCCAGATTTCACAGGGCACAGACTGAAGAATGAGCAGGACGCAGCCACCTGGTTATTACCTCAGAGCATCTGCAGTGGTGAGGAAGGGCCTCTGCTCTGACCTGGCTCTCCCAGATAGGTCTCTCCCACCGATGCCTAGCCTGGGAGCTGCCACCTCCCCCACGCCAGATGCTGTTCCTGGGGCTTTCTCACCTGCTCCCTGACCTAGGTTGCGGTTCCAGGTGTTATGCAAGTCTCTAGGGGGACAGGGAATTAGAAATGCGCACACCAACACAAGAATCATCGAGATCACCACAGTGAGCAAAAAGATCGCTGTGCGCAGGTACGGCATGAGGGAGGGAGCAGCCTTCTGCTCCAAACTCCCAGCCGTCTCGGCAGGATAACCCTCGGGTGCGCTCTCTGACGTGTGCTGCTTTGTCATCCCAACCTCCACATCAGAGTCAGGGTCCTGCACCTCCTCAGGGGGGCTCTTCCCATTCTTGACCCCCCCATTCTTCTGGATGTTGAGTACCAGGTCATCTTCACTTTCATCACTATCAGCCTGAGTGAGTGGATCGTATTCCCCAAGGTCCGGGCTCTTTTTTCCTGAGGAAAGAGATGGAGAGAGACAATAAAGCACGAGTTCCTCGCTTTGGCAGGATCTCAGTAGAGAAAAGACTGCAGTGGAGAGTGATAGAGAAGGTATGACAGTGCAGTCTGCATCTTGCACGGATCCAAGTGAGAGGTGTGAGAGAAGCCAGAGTCTGTCCATGTTTCAGAGGAGCAGCTGCAGGAGAAAAGATGCCGACAGTTTATTTCCCCCAAAATAAAGGTGTATATATAATATCTATATACACATATATATACACACACATATGTGTATACATATGGAATTTATGGCTGATTTGATTCTAATACTTTCCTGTTTGGTAATAAGACTCACCGACATGAAGTCAGGCTTAACACCCTGAGTACCTAAACCACAGCACTCTCTTGATTTTAGACTCTGAACTCCTTCAGCATTTGCCAGCCTCTAATCCCGACACAGGCTCTCATCACTTGTAATCTGTGATCTCTGAGGGGGTCTCTCTTTGCAACTCATGTTTCCCCTTGTCTTTCTGCCTGGTCCAATCAGCACTGCTGTTTCTAGTGTGCCACATCGGCTGCCTTGCTTCACGAGGCATAGAGCTCTGCGCAGTTTCTCTGCAGTGATGGTAGAAGTGGGAATTGACTCCCTGAAGATGAGCCAGTAACATGCTGGTGTCTGAAGGGATTAGGGCTGAATCCTCTAAGACACAACCTTCTCTGAGTGGCTCAGCACTGCAAGAGAGAGTGCTTCAGCCCCTGCAGTAGGAATCCACAGTGCTCCTGCTCTGTACCTGCTCCCACCAGAGCTAACAGCTTGTGCTTGGCCTTGCCAAGATAGGTAGCTTACTACTGGTGTCTTCAGGTGGTGGTAGAAGAAAGTAGCTTAGGTTTAGATGTCTCCCCCACACAAATGCCTGGAACATGGATAACTTCTGCCCCAAGCCCTAGACAGCCACAGGGAGTGTGACAAGGGCAAGTGCAGAGCCTGGCTGCACATACTGGCATAAGGCCAGTGCCATCTGTTTATGGGTGCAGCCGAGAACACGCAGACTCACTGCCCTGAGCTACGAGTGGCGGATCACGTCTCAGGGAGCTGACCTGCACCACCAGGCTGGGCATAGAGCCACAGACACTGCTCCAATGATTGCTGGGGCTCAATCTGTTTCTCTCTCTCTCCTATTCCAAGGTGGGACTTTGCTATTCCAGATATCTGCCTCATTTCCCTTTGCCTAAAGCTGACCCAAGACAGGAGCTAACTTGTGCCCAAAGATGCCTGAAGTGATACATGCAAGGCATAAATATTAAGCAAATATACACAAGCAATAACCACTCTCAGACACTAAGATGACAGGAAGGCTTTACAGAGCGGAAATTTAAGGGCTTTCATGACTATTCTTGCTGAATAATATACCTTACTTCTAGTTTTCCTGCTAAAGGCAGACTCACAGTTACAGACATACTGTCATATCTAGTTAGTGCAACACACCTATTTCACATTATCTAGAATCTATTTTGCAGCACATGCATCTCATTTCTTTCTCATTTCTTGCCCCATGAAAGGACCTTCACTTCCTCTTTCCATACCACTTATAAATGGTATTCAGTGTCAACTTTAGGATGTAAGAAAAAATATCAATCCCACTAAAGGCCAAATGCCCCAAATTAAGTGGAGCAATCAGGACAACCCTCCCATACTGAAGACAGGGAAATAAAGATATCCAAAAAGATCACGTATCTAAATCAGACTGTCCTTTCTGAAATAGGGGTTTCTATAAAAGACTCATGTCTGAACAATCTGGTGCATATACACACTCCAAAAAGCTGTTCCTTGTGGAGGTAGAGCATCCAGCTAAAAGATACTACATTACTATGGGATGGTCCCATGTATGCCTGTGAGACACTGCATTGTTTCACATAGATCTGCCCTAAACGTGTGTTCAAAGTGTGGGTTTTGGGGCTTTTCAGGAAGTCTTCAGAACATTGGCTCCATCCTGTGGGCAGCACAGAAGGCCACTGACCTTGGAGGCACACAGCTCTCTACTTAAGAGACTGCAGTGACAGTGTAGCGTGAATTTCCCAGACATCTATACAGTAGGTTGTGCTGCCAAGTTGCTAAAAGAGAACTGAGCAAAACCAAGAAATTCCAGACGGGACTCACTGGCAGGGTATTTGCAGCTTCTCACTACAGATCCAGATGTGCCAGTTCAAGCCAGGTCAGAGTAGTATGAAAAACAAATGCTGCTGGCCCAAGTGTACATGGTACTTAGCCTGGGGAGTCAAAGTTGGACAGTTATGTGAACCAGACTGCTCCCGGTTTTGGAAACTGGTGTGGTTTGAATAAAACAACTCAACAACATACTTACGCTTCAGATATACTGTGACTTGTTTAACTATTTTAACTCCAGACAGTCAACCCAGAAGACTGAAATCTGCTGTTCATCCTGGGGGTAACTAAAAGAATTGAGAGGAATGAGCTTTATCTGGAACAGTTTTGTTCTGGATCTCTTGGAGACAGAAAGACCTTGAAAATACAGCTCATGCACTCTTTGAATTGGCAAGGACTGAGACGTTGGCAACTTCAACAGTGGTGTAACAGAAACACCTTTCTTCCTGAGAGCCACTGATCAGAGGCTAGAAAACAGCTACTACACAGTAATGACTTAAGAGCTTTCGGTGATCTACATAGGAAAGGATCTATTGAGTAACAGAAGAGATATAAAGCAGAGAGCTGCTCAGTCTTATTTCATATCTAAGCCTGACCAGGAACCAGAAACTGGCATTTCTTCCCCCTATCTTTCCTCAGAAGGTTAGCTGGCACTCTCACAAAACACAGCTACTCAGTAAGGTCAGGCATAAAATGCACTGCTGATTTTATTTTTTAAGCCAAAAGGAAGACACTGCCTTTTAGCAACAGCTGTTGGGGCATTCACCTAGCACATGGGAAAACCAATTACTTATCTAACCTCACAGGATTCAAACACTCATCTCCCACTGTTTGGAGAGAGCCCTAACAATCTGTAAGTATTTTGGGAATGCCCCTGGAGGGCTGTGAAGGACCTGCTCAGTCCATCCTCCTGAGGCTGTTCTGCAGTGCAGAAAATACATAACTCATGATTCACCTGGCTGGAGAGAGAGCAGAAGGAACATGACTCCTCGTCTGAGTTTTAGGTCACTTGCTGTGGGAAGGAGGGACACCACATCCACCTTCCACTAATCACTCCCAAATGACTTTTCATCAGAAAAGCATAAATAGACATAAAAAGCAGTAAAGAATGTGTGAAAACAAGGGCAGCCTCACACCATTTAGAGAATTATCCTTTATTGAGAAGTGCTCCAAAAGTCAAATTCTTTCTTTTCTGGTCAACAACAAGGGTCAGGCTAGGGTAAGACAGTCTGTCCATCAAGAGAAAGCTAAAACTGTCGCTGTTGCAAGTGATCAGCTATTAGAAGAGCCAACACACCCATGCAGTTTCAGCTTTCCATCATGGAAGATGAAATGTGAAGACCTAAGTCAGGATCTTGGTCAAACTCTCACCCTAACTCCTGAAAGGATAATCACTGTGTAACTTTCATGATAAATTAGTCCCTGTGCTAAAGACTCCGGACCTACCTTAAGCAGTTATGTGGCCTTGTGTGTGTAATGGATCTGTATTACTCCCATCTTGTTATCTGTCTTTTGTATAGCATCTCTAAGTGTATATAAACCTTGCATCCACTTTAAGGGGATGGAGTTCATGTTAACAAAGTCAGTTTCCCTGCCGCTCTGTTCTCTCCTACAGATACAGTAAATAAAGTGCTTCTGTTCTCATCTGCTCTAAATTGTATTCCATTTTCTCCATTGTGCTAGTGATAAAAGAGAGGCTCCCAGTCAGTGGTCTGTGGTTACAATCAATCTGAGGAACTGTTGCCTCAGTCTGTGGATAAGTTACTGGTCATGTCTCCTGGATTTTTTTTTTTTGCAGCCACTGGAAGAAAAAGCAAATACTGAAGAGGGAGAAGAGAGAGAAAATGCCCCACACTTACCAACTTTCAAGGGCAGCTGGACTCTAAACTGCACCATATTACTTTGAAAATCCCCTGTGCATTTGCCTAATAGCACATTTTGCACAGGCAGCTCTTGCAACTATTGGAGTAGAAGAATGTGACCTCTCAAAGAAGAAAAGATTAATCATGTGATCATGATTTGGAAAGGAGGCATCTGTGAGGTGATCTGTGTTGGAATCAGGTCCCATTCAATGAAATACTAATTTTTAGTGCTGATGGCCTGAAAGATATTAATTGTAATCATCTTTTCTGGTTTTGACTTCCTGAAAAACCTTTTGTTCACACCCACTTTGGATTGAGAAGAGCACATCTTGGACTTCAGACAAATATAATTTTCTGTTCATTATTCCAATGATGACATACTGGTTCCAGTATTCTTCGTACTCGCTTCATATTGTGTTTATTTTTCTTTTTTTTTCCCCCCAGCTGGCAGACACGTAACTGGGTACTACAGACCTATCTCTAAGCCTGTGGGGAGATAAGCTGCCACATAGCGATGTAATTAATTTAATGAGATGCAGCAGGAAAAAACAATAACAATAAGCTTTCTGCTTTCTCACTGCTGTTAAAAGCTGCATTTTTCAAGAGTTAACCACACAAATAAGGCATAATATATGCAATTTTAACCTAAGGGCTGATGCAAGAACTGTTTTCTTAACTGCAGTTACGAGACTCTTTTCCAAAATGGTGCCTCCCAACAGCAGATATCAAACAGATCACGCTGGTTTCAGAGGCCCCAGAAGAGATATGTACTTGTACAGTTTCCCAGTGGTCACTCCCCAATACACATACTTACACCCACCAGTTCACTTTTCCTAAATAAACTTCATGTAAAATGTATTCCTTCCAATTTAGACAAACATATATATATAAAAAATCATAGAATGGTTTAGGTTGGAAGGGACCTTAAAGATCATCTAGTTTCAATCCCCCTGCCATGGGCAGGGACACCTCCCAGTAGACCAGGCTGCTCAACACCTCAGCTCTCTGATCATCTTTGTGGCCCTCCTCTTGACCTGCTCCAACAGGTTTATGTCTCTCTCATACTGGGAGCTCCAGAGCTCGATCCAGTACTCCAGTTGGGGTCTCATGAGATTGGAGTAGAGGGGAAGAATCGCTTCCCTCAATCTAATGGCCATACTTCTTTTGATGCAGCCCAGGATACAGTTGGCTTTCTGGGCTGCACTCACACATTGTTGGCTTACATTGAGCTTTTCATCAACCAGCAGCCCCAGGTCTTTCTCCTTGGGGCTGCTCTCAACCCACTCACTGCCCAGCCTGTGCTTGGGATTGCCCCGGCCCAGGTGCAGGACCCTGCACTTGAACTTTATATATAACCACCAAAACACTGATTTGCAAACAAAATTTCTTTGAATGAGATCTAACAGGCACTCTATAAACAAAAAAATTACTCCTGGTATGGGTTACTAAAAGCTGGCAAGAAGGGCCCTTAAGNGCCGCCCCACATGACCCCCCTCCCCGGAGCCCCGAGACGCTGCCTCGTCTTATACAGCCCTCCCTCCGCCAAAGAGACCCCGGGAGAGGCCGCCGGCATCCCCGCGCCGCCAGCGGGCGTGCCTGCCCCTCCACCGGGCCTGCCCCACATCGCCACATCACCATGGCAACGCACCCCACCGCCGCAGCCAGCGGCAACCGCGCCGCCCCGTCGCCAAGCGCAGACCCGGCCGGGGCTGTCCCGGCCCGGCCCGGCCCTGCCCGGCTCAGCTCGGCACAGCCCGATGCTCCCTCCTTCCCGCAGGTGCGACCTCCTTACCCGGCAGCTTCAGCGCCCGGGACAGCACCGTAGCCATGCTGGAGAGGCGCACTGCGCAAGCGCACCACCCCTCCCCCCCCTCCCCGCGGCTTCCGCGACCTGATGGGAATTGTAGTTCTGGGGGCCCCCTTCCCTCGGCCCGGCCTGGGGTGGGGTCCGCGTCGCTCCTCGCCGGAGCTGACAGGTGGTGAGGGCCAGCCCCGAAGTCCCCGTCAAGGGGAGCTGTGCGTGAAGGCCGCTCGGTGGGCAGCCGCGGGGGTGTGAGGGGCGCAGGCCGCCGAGCCCTGAGGACCTCTCCCGTGGGCTGTCCCTGGTGGGCCGGCAGCGGGGCCTTCACCTGGGAGGTGCGACTCTCCCGCAAAGGCGGCTGCCTGCCTGGCATCAACGTGGGATTCCCACCGAAACCGAAGCTTTTCACCGGTTCCATAGCTTTTCGTTTCCTCCCTGTTATTTTATTGGGCCAGAGACCCGCAGGGCAGTGGGGACTGCTGGCAGCAAGCGCTGACCAAGGACAGCCCAGCTTTCTGCAACTTGCATGACTCTGCTGGGCACAGACACATGCAAAAATATGCTTGTTGTCCTAAGTGGTTTACAGAGAAAGTGCCAGTACTAGGTATAAATATATGTCTTCATAACTACATGTTCTTGGTGTAAATATATGCCTTCATTCCTCAGAAGCTTTTGGTTGGAAGAAATCATATTTGTTGATTTTATTTTATTTTGCAAACTTTTTTTTTTGCTTAATTACAAAAGACGGCCAGGGCGTTTTCCAAAACTGTCTTCAATGTTCACCACAGCTTTCTGAGGTAAGCGAACAAGTGAACTCTCCCACGATGGGGAAGTTGAGCAAGGAGGGTTTTGTGGCTGCCCCAAGGCCACAAAGCTCCAGCTTCCTGATTCCCAGGCCCATGCATGGGCCATCTAACACCACCACTTTTTCAAGTCATGATTTGTGTGAGAATTCTCAAGACTGACTCCTTTGGCACAGGAGGAGTCAGTCTTGAGAATTTTTTCCTCATGTTGGCTAAATACATCAAAAGAGAGTCAATTGTCTAAAGACCACATCATGGTTCCTCAGCATCTGCTGTCGCTTTCCTCTGTCTCAGATACTGTTCCTTCAAATAATGTACTTACCCTTTCCTGTCCAGGTCTGTCCTGAAACTCTTTAAATAAGGACTACGAAGAAAGAGCAGAAGAGAGACACCAAGTGGTCTAGCTGGTGAAGAGAATATTTTTTCAGATATGAACAGGAAAGAGAGTAGTTCTGATCCAAAACCTTTTGGTACTAGAGGGATTTTTTCCATTAATGTCATCAAGCTTCAGGACCTTCCTGAGAACACAGCACTTGGGGGGGCAGTCCCAGGTGGCAAATTCTGGAGAAGCCATCAGAGTTGCTCTTTTTCTTTCCCTTCCAAGTCTTTCTGAATGCCGAGACTTTCTCTTCCATGCGACATTCCCCTTCCTCCACTTTTTGATTTAAGAGCGGTGACACTCCTGTATCTATGTAAATATTTACAGGAGAGATCCTGGATCCTTTTCAAGTCTCAGCAAAACTTGTGATACAGAGGGACAAGAGCTGTCCAGCAGAGCAGCTCTTTCTAAGAAAACACTTCTGGCACTGATTAAAGCTGGGAGTGAAGGTACGGAGGAAAACAGCCAGAAGCAGGAACTGGAAAATCTGGTGTCCTCATTTGTGATCTCTTAACATCTGGCACACACACATACACTGCAAGAGCCCAGAGTTTACAACACTTGTACGTTTGCGGTACAGCATAACCCACTCCTAATTTCATGCATCCCATAAAAATGGCTCGTTCTCTAAGCCCTGAGATCTCTTCTGAGGCTAATGGATAGCAAGGACAAGTGATTTGTGGTGAAAACTGATGCTTTTGAAGAACATAAGAACATAAGCAAAGTATTCAGAGGGTGTAATGATTTGCAAAGCATGAGAAATGAAGTTTTACTTCTTTACATTGCGAATGTAAGCTGATTTGCATATAAATTGGACCTGTCAAGTGTACTAATAGCAATCAAAAAGCTGTGAAAATAAAACTGAAGCTGCAAATAAATCATTCATTTATGTGAATGTTGCTGTTCTTTTTATTGATTTTTTCCAAAGCTGTTCAGAAAAGCCAGATGCTGAAAAATGAGATACTTGGGGTTAAGCTTGGAAGCCTGAGAGCTTTGGGTTGGCAATGTGGTCGTTTAAAAAATGTCACAAGCCAAAGAGCATGAAAATACGTAACCACAAGACCCTCAGCAGTGTTAGGCCTGTGGAAAAGTTCTCTCTGCCCACAGTGGCACCTGCCGTCCTGTGTAGGGTGATGACCCCACCTGAGATAAATTTACTGTGCCCTGCTGGATGCCTGATTTCTGACCTGACCCTTGCCCTTTGAGATGCTGGTGTGTTGGAGTCGCTGTATGGGTACTCAACAGTCACCTGACCTACACAAATTGTAGTGATTACCAGGGTCTACCTAATAGGGCCAGTGCAGAAGACTTTGTGATTGATTCAAAAATAGCAGAACACACCATAAGGAAACCTCAGTGACACCTCTTTCAGTAACTTCTCGCTGTCACTCCACAGAAAAGGAGAGGAATGATGTCCTTGAACAGCAACAGGAACACAATGTGTGGGGACAGCTGCCTTGTCCAGAAGTCTAAGATAACACACTCTAGCCGTGCACCCAGGTTGCAGCTATCTTCTCTTTCTCCCTTCCTTTATTTCTTTCTAGGACAGAAAGGCACAATGCCCCTTCTCCCTTGCAATCAGTTTGTTCAGTTTTCTTCTGCTTTAGCCACTGGACCAACCAACACTGAATGTCCCACAAGTGAAAGTGGGACATTGAATGTCCAACTGGGGAGATATAACCTCATGCAGTACTGGTTAGGGAGAGACCTGCTGGAAAGCAGCTCTGTGGAGAAGGACCTGGGAGCCTTGGTGGACAAGAAGTTAACCATGAGCCATCAGTGTACTCTTGTAGCCAAGAAGGCCAATGGTATCCTGGGATGCATTAAGAAAAGTGTGACCAGCAGGTCGAGGGAGGTTCTCCTTCCCCTCTACGCTGCCCTAGTGAGGCCACATCTGGAGTACTTTGTCTGGACTCCTCAGTTCAAAAGAGACACGGAACTACTGGAGAGAGTCCAGTGGAGGGCTATGAAGATGATTAGGGGACTGGAACACCTCTCTTATGAGGAAAAGCTGAGAGACCTGGGTCTGTTTAGCCTGGAGAAGAGAAGATCGAGAGGGGATCTTATCAATGCTTATAAGTATCTAAAGTGCAGGTTTCAAGAGGATGGGGTCAGTCTCTTTTCAGTGGTGCCCAGCAACAAGACAAGAGGCAATGGGCACAAACTAAAACATAGAAAGTTCCACCTGAACATGAGGAAAAACTTCTTTACTTTGAGGGTGGTGGAGCACTACCATTCTGTGATTCTGTGAAAAGCACTGCCCTTTTTTTACAATGATTCTCCCTGTACAGGTGCCAATCATTTAGTAAAGGATGGAGATGATGCAAGCAAATGGTGAAAGAGGTTTGGGTTGGGCTGCAGTGGGGCAGAGTTAACTGGTGAGGCCCCACATTCCACTGCCTTGCTTCTTGCCACTCTTTGCTTTCTGCTAGAAATTACAGCTTTCTCTAACCTGCCCACACAAGAACCTCTGGTACAGAAAAGACCCACATTAAACACTGCTATTGAAGGTCCTCAAGCTAGAGCAGGTGTATTGGGTTTGCATGGCAAGGTTTTGGCAGTAGGAGGGCTACAGAGGTGGCTTCTGTGAGAAGCTGCTAGAAGCTTCCCCAATGTCCTACAGAGCCAATGCCAGCCAGCTCCAAGATAGACCCACAGCTGGCCAAGGCCACGCCCGTCGCCGGAGCAGAGATCCTCCTGCAGCCCATGGTAAAGACCATGGTGAGGAAGGCTGTCCCCCTGAGGTCCATGGAGGAGCAGTTATCTGCCTGCAGCATGTGGAGAGTTCCACACCAGAGCAGGTGGCTGCCTGAAGGAGACTGTGACTTCATGGGAAGTCCATGCTGAAGCAGGCTCCTGGCAGGACCTGGGGACCTGCGGAGAGAGAGAAGCAGAAGCTGGAGCAGATTTTCTGGCAGAACTTGTGACCCTATGTGGGAACCCACACTGAAGCAGTCTGTTCCTGAAGGACTACACCCTGTGGAAGGGACCCATGCTGCAGCAGTTTATGAAGAACTGCAGCCCGTGGGAAGGACTCACACTAGAGAAGTTCATGGAGAGTTGTCTCCCATGGGAAGGACTCCATGCCAGAGCAGGAGAAGAGTGTGAGGAGTCCTCCTCCTGAGGAGGAAGGAGCACAGAAGCAATGTGTGAACCCCCATTCCCTGCCCCCTGCACTGCTGGCAGGGAGGAGGTAGAGAAAATCAGGAGTAAAGTTAAGGCCAGGAAGAAGGGAGGAGTGGGGGAAAGGTGTTTTAAGATTTAGTTTTTATTTTCTCATTATCCTACTCTGATTTTGATTGGTAATAAATTAAACTAATTTCCCCAAGTCGAGTCCATTTTGCCCGTGATGGTAATTGCAGAGTGATCTCTCCCTGTCCTTATCTCAACCCACGAGCCTTTCATTATATTTTCTCTTCCCTGTCCAGCTGAGGAGGGGAGTGACAGAAAGGCCTTAGTGGGCATGTGGTGTCCAGCCAGGGTCAAGTCACCACATCAGGTCACTGACAGAGCTGCATGATGGAGTGATTGCACATGCAGTTCTGCCATAAGATCAGAGGGGCAATCACTTCCTGATGAGCTGCTGGGACAGGAGCTACTCTCATCTGTCCCTTCCTCCAGGTGTCTGGAGGGAAGAAATAACCTGCATCCTTACATTCCTATTAGTGCTACCCTAATGCTTTTACCTGCTCTTCTTGTCCTGACCTTCTCCTTTGCATGGATACATGGATAGGGCCAGGAACACCATCCTCTTTCCTCCCGTGCCTGGCTGAGTGTTCTGGTTTTGGCTGGGGTACAGTTAATTTTCTCAGTAGCTTATATGGGGCTGAGTTTGGGATTTGTGCTGGAAACAGTGTTGGTAACACAGGGGTGTTTTAGTTATCGCTGAGCAGTGCTTAGACAGAGTCAAGGTCTTTTCTGCTCTTCACACCACCCCACCAATAGTAGGTTGGGGACGCTCAAGAAGTTGGGAGGAACACAGCTGAGACAGCTGACCCCGGCTGACCAAAGGAATACCATGGAGCAGAAGTCTAAAGCAGGCTTGAAGTGGGACTGGGGAGAGAGCACTTTATAAGTGCTCAGCACTTGCCTTGATCTGGTGTGAGAGACAAGTAGCTACAACTGCATGGGCAAGACCTCAAAGCAGTGGTGGTTTGCACAGGGGTAGCCAGGAGAATGGGCACAGTGGTGGTGGAGGTGACCAGCCCCATAAGCCAGGCTGGGGAGAAAGGAGCTGTTTCAGGCAGGCTACTCTTTGGCTTGTGTGCAGGGCTGAGGCAAGTCAGAGTCCAGAAGTGGCTGGCTGGCCCTGGGACAGCACCAGAGATGGATGCTCCTTGAAACCGCACAGGAGCATCTGTGCTTAAAGGAACTTTACTGAAACCCCTAGTGGCTCATGTGTAGACATTTAAAAGGTCTCCAGCCCTACAGCTGNTTTTGATTGGTAATAAATTAAACTAATTTCCCCAAGTCGAGTCCATTTTGCCCGTGATGGTAATTGCAGAGTGATCTCTCCCTGTCCTTATCTCAACCCACGAGCCTTTCATTATATTTTCTCTTCCCTGTCCAGCTGAGGAGGGGAGTGACAGAAAGGCCTTAGTGGGCATGTGGTGTCCAGCCAGGGTCAAGTCACCACATCAGGTCACTGACAGAGCTGCATGATGGAGTGATTGCACATGCAGTTCTGCCATAAGATCAGAGGGGCAATCACTTCCTGATGAGCTGCTGGGACAGGAGCTACTCTCATCTGTCCCTTCCTCCAGGTGTCTGGAGGGAAGAAATAACCTGCATCCTTACATTCCTATTAGTGCTACCCTAATGCTTTTACCTGCTCTTCTTGTCCTGACCTTCTCCTTTGCATGGATACATGGATAGGGCCAGGAACACCATCCTCTTTCCTCCCGTGCCTGGCTGAGTGTTCTGGTTTTGGCTGGGGTACAGTTAATTTTCTCAGTAGCTTATATGGGGCTGAGTTTGGGATTTGTGCTGGAAACAGTGTTGGTAACACAGGGGTGTTTTAGTTATCGCTGAGCAGTGCTTAGACAGAGTCAAGGTCTTTTCTGCTCTTCACACCACCCCACCAATAGTAGGTTGGGGACGCTCAAGAAGTTGGGAGGAACACAGCTGAGACAGCTGACCCCGGCTGACCAAAGGAATACCATGGAGCAGAAGTCTAAAGCAGGCTTGAAGTGGGACTGGGGAGAGAGCACTTTATAAGTGCTCAGCACTTGCCTTGATCTGGTGTGAGAGACAAGTAGCTACAACTGCATGGGCAAGACCTCAAAGCAGTGGTGGTTTGCACAGGGGTAGCCAGGAGAATGGGCACAGTGGTGGTGGAGGTGACCAGCCCCATAAGCCAGGCTGGGGAGAAAGGAGCTGTTTCAGGCAGGCTACTCTTTGGCTTGTGTGCAGGGCTGAGGCAAGTCAGAGTCCAGAAGTGGCTGGCTGGCCCTGGGACAGCACCAGAGATGGATGCTCCTTGAAACCGCACAGGAGCATCTGTGCTTAAAGGAACTTTACTGAAACCCCTAGTGGCTCATGTGTAGACATTTAAAAGGTCTCCAGCCCTACAGCTGTTAACTTCTTGGAGCCAATGTGCCCTCTGGTCCCTGAAGGATGTCAGGAATTCCTCTGCGGCTCCATCTCACTCATGGTGCCAAATTTTTGCACTCTGGGGCTATTTTGGCTCAGAGTGTGCATGGCAGCCAGGACTAGACACAAGCAGCAGAGTTGGGGAGACCCTCACAGATGCTGCTGTCCCACATGGCTCAGGACACAAACACCCTGCAAGGCACGGGGGGTTACAGGGAGGGTTTGAGCCCCTTTTGCCCTCAGCTTGCTAAATCTGCACCTGCCCAAAGGCTGCAGGCTGAACCAGGGGCTGGGGAAATGAGCACAAATGTTTCTGCAATAGTTGTTCTTACCAGGGGGATTTTGCTGTCTCAGAGCTCTTGTGTGTCCTGAGGCCCACAGACAGACATGTGAATTAGCCTGTTTGCATATCATAAGCAAGCTTCATGCTGAGGCTACTTAAGTTTAGAAAGCTGACTACAAGAAGCAGTCCTCATGCCAGAGAGCATCTTGAACACCCTGCAGTTGCTTACAACACAGTCACAGAAATGTGGCAACAAAGAAAAGGGAGTTTCTTGTTAGTTGGTTGTATTAAAGTTCCTGGTCTCTGCTTAGCGTGGTACCGTGATAGCACATGGGTGCTGAGTATCCTCCTCTGAATGCAGCCACAGTGGTAGTGGTGGGCTGGGCTCCTTTCACTGTGGATGTGGATGGTAGCAGGTAGGAGATGGGGAAAGGAAGTGATACATCATCCTCCTGTCCTGCCTCCCCCAACTCGTCCCTGAGGAGGCACAGGGAATGGAGAATTTCTGTGATGCACACTCCTGCTTGCTGAGAGCTGTGCTGAGGTAGCACACTGCCAGCATGAGACCAGGACTTGGGTACACACTGCCACCCTTCACCAGCACAGGTTGGATTTGGACCGGGGTTTCAGAAGTGTGTGGCCACACCTGTGTGGGTTTCCCCATCAGGTTCACTCAGCTGATGTCTCTGCACCATGCCATGGAGGTGTTCTTGCTCGGAGCGTTCCTCCATCCAGTGTCCCCATCCTACACTGACTGTCAGCAGTTCATTTCCTCTTCACAGGGAGTTGCAACGGCAGCATAACAAGACTGTGTTTTCTGTGTGCTGAATGAGGAACAGCTGGAGACAGATGATTGTTTGGGTTATTTGCCTGTTGCCTGGACATTTTGTTTGCTTGTTTGAGCCCTGAAAAAATAGGTTTCAAGTTCTTCCGGAGGCTGGTCTGTGTTAAGCCTGTATATTGTGGGCTGCTTTTGAAAACTGGTGTTTTATAACTTTGCAAATGAGTGTCCTGCTGTTTCAGTGGCAAGGCTCCATAAATAAGGCAGTCTTCTCAGAAATTTCCCTGCCACAGAGACAGTTGGACTGGGGGAGCAGAAGCCGCCAAAACCACATGCTTCTGGTGTCAGAGAAGCAGATGCCCCTGAGTGTGGTCCGGGTTGGACCTCTCTTGAGTGGATTTAAGTGGCTGACTAAATGATAGTGTTGGCAGATGTTTACAGACTCTGCTTAGGACCCCACTCAGCCTTCCTCTTGATCAGCTCCTCACCTGGGATAAACCAGCATCACACTGTTGCAATCATAATACTGTGTTTGTAATTGCTCTGTCTATAACACTTGCACATATCCTCTGGCACCTTACTTGTGGGTGTTTGCTTGTATTCTGAGCAGCTGGACAGTCCTTTCCCTGTGAGAAAAGCATCTTTTTTCTCATTGATAAGTGCAGACATTTTGGCTGTGTAAAATGGAGTTAAATAAGAATAGGCTGGTCAGGAAACAGAGAGGGTGTTGTTGCCAGCTGATTCTGGAGAAGTAATATCAGGAAGAATGCAGATTTGGCCAAGGCACTTGCAAGCAGTGCCATGGATCTAGTCATGAGCCTGGATGTGTAGCAATTATGTAGCTTTGGGCTGTGACGGCTGCACATCCTCTCAAATCACAGCAAAATGTCAGTCTGACATGGACATGGGACCAGAGACAGGGGTCCACCTCCTGCTTCACAAAAATCATCACTCTAAGACCTTGCATTTCTTCAGAAATCTCTTTATCGAGCACTGACCTGACCTGAGTCTGTTTGTTTTGGCAGGCATGGATCTGGGGGAGGGGGCATCAGAAAAAAAAAACAACAACACTGCAGCCGATTCATCCCTCCTTGTTTATTCCACCAGAAATAGATTTGGCAGAGTGCATCAGGAATGAACTAATCAGCAGGGAATTAATTGGCATGTCTGTTAAAAGGCAGGAACAACGTGGTGAACAAACTCATGGCTGGATGGCCAGAGGGTTCAAGCAGCCAGGGAGAAGTGCTGCATAGTGGAAACTGTGACTGGTGAGAGAAGTCATACAGCTGTGCTGGAGAGCCAGTGGTTGAGAGCAACCCAAAAGTACCGGGGGCAAAGATATATGGGTGTCCTTGCAGATGGAGCTGCTTTCAAGAAGGGCTCCATTGCTCAGGCTTTCCTTCCCATAAGGCTCCCATGTGTGGGGGGAGATGGCTAGTTTGCACCAGTGGGAGGGAGGGGTAGGAGAGGTACAGCTGGAGGAGGCTCCACGGAAAGACTGTGGCAATGCAGAAAGCGGGGAAATGAAGAGGGACACGTCACTTTTTGCAAGCTGAAATACAGAGGGGGTGGTGAGAAGAGGAGCAGGGAGGCAGAGATTTGGAAGCCTCATCACAGAAGGACTGGCCTCAAGAGCACAGGTAACGCTTGTATGCAATTCTCTGCCTTCTTTCTCAGGAATGTTTTGTTTCTTCCTCTGGAAGAGTCATATCCATGCACCTTGGAAAGAGCTTGTTGGGTTGAAGCACCTAAAGGCACCTGTGGGAAGAGCCAGGAGAGGAGGGAACATGTGCAGATTGGCATGGACCTGGAAGTTGGAGGATTGCTACCTACGTTTCCAGAGAACAGGGGTTTGCAGAGTGAAAGAAGGAGGGAGAAAGGAAAAGTGAGCAAATCCTTAGAGATAGCCAGACAGGCAGATACGGAGAGTGCAAGGTCTGCGGGTGACTATCCAGGGAGAGAGAGGAAACTTCTTAAGAAGGAGCACCAAGCTCTAAATGAGAGAGAGATGGAGTTAAGACGTATCCTGAAAAAGCAGATACACATAGAGAAGAGGCAAAAGGTATATATTACCTCCTCAAAACCAACAGCACTTTACTAATGTTATGATTTGCAGTAGATGTGTGCTTTGCATCTGGATGGCTTTTTTTTTTCTTCTTCAGCATCAGTGTGCCTGCCTGTTGACAACAGCATCATCCTAGCTATCATTAGGGTTGTCAATCAGATCCCTTTGTTTAGCAGGATGGTCAGGCTATTTGAGGGATTTAGGTGCTCTTTTCTTTCACACAACATCTAGGTAGAAAACGAGCAGTGTAACTCTTAATTATATGCAAAAGCACTATTTAACTCAAATATATTGCCGAACTTGAAAAAGACAAGATATTGTTATTGCTACATAACCCAAATGCATGGGTATGCATGTGTACCAACATACAGCATTATACTCACACACATATAAACTGAAGAATAGTTTACAATAGAGTTTTAACAAGGACTTTTGAAACAGGTGATATTCTAGCTGTGACTGGGTTAATATTGTAGGATCCAATTTTTAAAATTGCTTTTGGCATTTTTCTTGATCTTTCCACCATTACATAATACTACAAACATATGCTAATGTTTATACTACCCTGATTTTTTTTTGCTTGGAGAGCTAACAAATGCCATCCGCTTTGCAAGTAGAGCTTGCAAATTCTTTGATTGTTCTGGACTCACAGTCTTGGCAGCTTTCTCCTCTAAAAGCTCAGTCTTTTCAGGATCCCAGCCTGGGAGCTCTAGCAGAACTGGCATTAACAGAGAAATTGTGTGCAGCTACTCTATGTATTTTTAATGTGAAGCTGTTTGGTTTATAGCACCTAAACTTTCTTTGACTTTATACGCAACCCAGAACATTTCAGTTGGATGTGTTTAAGTAATATAGCCTTTAAATATTCTTAAAATATTGTATATGGAAATAAAGATAGAGAAATTCCAACAGTCTGCAAAAATACCTTTATTATCTACTGAGATTTTTTTAAAAATTGAGAATCTTAAACTTACTTTGATGTTTAAATATCCATTACTATTGGAGAGCTACATTTATGTATTTATGATTTACCTGAGATCAAACTTCCTGAATCATTTAAAAGTATATTTTATTTCTCTGCAAATAACCCAAACTTCAGTATCACTCTTCAGCTTTAGTTTGAGAGTAGCTTAAAAGGAACTTCAGAAAATTATGAGAGGAGAATGGGTCTCAAATGGAGACCACAAAGCTAATTCACTTGCAGTCCAATATTGCAGAAAAAAACATTCACTCATTTTAGATATCACTACAGTGATTGCTAACTCTAATTAACAAAATCTTCCTCTCAAAGCAAGCATGGGCTTGAGCTAACACACCGGGATGCTCATGCATGGCATCAGGAGAGTGTGTGTTTAGAGCAGTCAGAAGTGTAGGGAATGGTTTTGAGCTCTCTTGATGTACGAGGAGCAGTCACGCTCTGAATCACAATGCAACAACTCGCACATCTACAATAGGAACAGTCTATTCTCCTTACGCTTCAAGGGTGAGAGAGGTCTCTGAAATAAGCTGTGTTTGGCACCAGACAAGGATAACCAAGGAAATTTCCCTATATCCTAGCAGGCAGCACAGCCCATGAACAATAGTGAACTTCAGTCATCACACTTGACCTCTGTATGTCAAAGTCTGGGGCAAGTACCTGTGAAATCTCAGTGTTCTGTTGTTATTCCCTGCTGCATGTAAGGAGGGATGAGTAGTGGAAATGGAATATACAGCAAGAAAGAGAAAGGGTGAATGGGAGAGGGACAGAGATGAGAGTTCAAATCCTGGCAGCGCTCCTTTGCTTTGAGGCACGGATTCAAGTTTTGATGGCACAACTGCCCATCCCAGCAGGGCTGTGCTTGGAGTACTGAGCTAGCAGAACTCTTTTATCATGTCAGACCAAGGAACTGAGAGGCTAAAGAAGAAAAAAAAACCCCATAATTATAAGTATGTCTGTCTCCATTGCTTGCAGATGAAGGGACTGTCCAGTGAATCACTGCACCTACCCTGCTCCAAGGGTAGAGTATGATGTAATTTTCTGACAGAGAGCATGCCATATTATTGTAATTAATAGTAACAATAAGAAAGCTACTATGTTGTTATTATTATTTTCTGGATTCAGGAAAGAGTTTTCATCCAAGAATGTGAGAGAGTTTTCCCTGCTTGTCAACCCACGTTCTACCCTGACAGTATTTTCCAGTGCAACACTGCAATGGATCGAAAGACATATTTGCAACAGGCTTGGGATCTGGTTCCTATTACAGATGACTCTGCAGACATTTTCTGCTAGAAACCTTGTTAGTGAATACCTTTTTGTCTTCTATAATTCCACCTAAGAGATGGGAGATGGCTCAATTTCTGTGTAAGTTTCTGAGATATGGGAATCTATTTAAAAGATGATTATAACCTGATGTTTACTATGATAATAAATTACAGTAGCCCTCAGGAATGCAGGGAGCAAAGCTACAAAGAAACTGGTCTGTGAGGGGCTCTGCAAATATAGCATCTGGCTCTTATGATTCATTTGGACACCTGATGTTTTAAAAAGTTTAAGATCATGTAGGTGGAATTTATTACCACCCTTCTTTTAACAAATAGAGAAAGATGAAAGTAGCCCAGCCCTGGGATATTGAAACAGGGGGGAGGTGGAGATGTTATGGAATGGACAATCTTTTCAGGAAGTTTTAAACTGAGCTGGGAAGCCATACTGCCTCCTTGATGTTGGCAGCATTTTCAAATCATTCGCAATTAGGCGAATGGTAAGTCCTTTCCCAGCAGTGAAGATTAAAAAGGCATGTGCAGTATATAATCATTAAAAGAAAGAGGAAAAAAAAAGGTCTAAAGGCTGGAGCATTTATCTGGAAAACCAGAGAGGCAGAGGAGCTGTGGTGTCAATACAAATTTCAAGAAGGTCTATGAAGACCTTTTCGTTATGTACCTTGGTGATACCATCAAACCTTCTTAGAGATCTTCATTTTGGCAGCTCTTCTCGGGGGCAGAAGAGGTGTATGTATGTGCAAGATAGGAAGAAGGTAATTTTTTTTTTTCCTTTAAATGAATATTGCAATTAGAAGAAGAATACTGAGTACAAAATACATCCTGACAGGTGTAAAGTAATATTTTTAAAGTAGCATGACATTTTCCATCAGTATGGCTATATTCATACTGTTATTTTAAATAGATGGAAAAATAAATGCAGTTGCAATTAAAATACACTAGTGATTGAATGTAAGAAAGGCATAAAGCAAAAGGATTTATTTATGTACTGCTTTATCTGCTACAGTTCTTGCTAGGTTTTGAGGTGGCTGAATTCTTCCCAGATGGTTAGGAGATGAATGTCCTCATATTTTGCAGTGATGTCTTAGACTTTTGGTGCATATACCCGAACAGGGGAATAATTTGGATTTTCTCAATGTGCCTACTTCTCACATGAGAACCCTCCATCAGTGTGACTACAGATGACTGAAATCATCACTAAACCCCATGAACTTGGCAATGCATTTTTTCTGTTTGCTATGCACAATATGTGCATAATTGATATTTCCAGCCAGTTTCTACCAGAACAGCTGTTCATGACATTTAAAAAAAAATTAAAATATCAGATTTAACACTGAAGGACTGCTTAATTAAGACAGAATAACAAATTAGCATGACTAAGCTGTGGAGAGACTGATTTATCCTCTTACATTTAAAGATAGTACTTGTCCAGGAGGGTTTGAAGCTTAGGATTGACTTCCATTGACTGTAAACTTAAAATAAGACAAGGAGCTTAGGTAAATGCTCACATCAGTTCATATACCTGTCTTGCCTACTCTGCAGATTTGATCAGGAGAAACTGAGCCCCTGATACCCAGGCAAGGTGGAGGCAGTACATGGGGTGTGGGGTTGCTTTTAAAGCTCTGTCACTGGGCAGCATCTCAGTTATTGCCATTGGTTAGTAGATCAGATCTAAAAACCTTTTTTTTTAATTCTGGCCTCTATTAAATCCTTGATAATTTGCTTCACTGTTTTGTATCTTGCTTTCCCTAATTGCAAGTACCTTGTAGTACATCCTCCTGACATTGACAGAACATTTATACCTATAAGGTGCTATCCCAACATGGTTACATATGAAGCAGATCTACTTTCCTAGATGCTGCCAGTTGATGAAGTATCTCTGTACCATTCAATGACTTGAAAGAAAAGGAGGTTGGTACTTGTGAAAAAGAAATGTCCCTGTGCTTCTGTAAAAGCTAGGCTGAGCAAATTGAACATTTAAAAAAAATGTATCAGCAGAGAGAAATTTGGTGTTGAGGTGGCAGGTGGGAGGTGGAGAGAGGAAAAGAGAGAAATAATGCAGTTAGCAAGATTTTTTGTCTCTGCAGAGCAGGGAGAAGTCAAGATCCTACGAACAGCCACCATGGTGACACTTCCTCTTTTCCTCTTCTTCGTTCTCTCACCTTGCAGTAAATCCCAGGAGGACTTTCTGAACCAGCATCAGAAATGGAACTACAGAGAAGGCGGTAAGTTGGTGCTGGGTCAGCCTGGGAGGCGTTCATTAACTCAGAGCTGAAGATTGGCCTGTTTTGTCTTTGGAGTGAGAGACACAGTGCTCATTCATGAGTTCTCTTTATTGATTCCTGGGTAGCTGCTGAGATTTCTGGAGAGAAAAGTGGTTTTAGAAATAATCATCTGTGGTATCCAGTAACAGCAGAAAACTTGGGCACCTGGAGGCAGAGTAACTTGCTTTTTAATTTAGATCCTCTATATGTTTAACATTTGGCATTTCATTCAGTTCAAGTAATGGGCAGCAAAATCAAACTGAGACCACTGGCTTATACTTTCTTGTTCTGTCACATTTATCTTCCTCTCTTCCACGGATACCCTGCTAACCTAGCTGACAAGGTCAACATAGAAGGCATTAACAGCATTACTCAAACCCTTGAGAAATGGGGAAACGACATCTTCTGGCAAATGAAGCACACCCTGCTGAACAACCCAAACACTTTACTGCCTGAGTTCTCCAGGTAATTCCCTTCATCTAGAGGTGGGATTTCAGTTCTCTCCTGGGTGTCCTTCCTCCAGCGGTATTCATATTCTTTAAGATGAGCTCTCAGATTGCTCAGCTGTGGGTAGATGAATCCCACTGTCTTGGTATCTGTTGTGCTAGTGGCTCTGATTTCTCTAGTAAACTGAATATTCTGCTGACTATTTATTGTGAAAACATTCGCAGTTGCCATGACTATATTATAAGAATTATCCTGAAGAAAATGTAGGCTGTCCTTGGCACCTCACTTCCGTGTAGAATGGGCTGAAAAAATGAATTGTGCTACAAATCCACATATGGACTTAGCAACTGGGCAGACAGAAGCTGCTGATTTGGCCTGTGATGCTTTTTATTTCAGTCTCTAACACACAGATCTGGGAAAGCTATTCACTAGTCCATGTCACCAGATTTCCCCCTTTGCATTGCAGAAAATATTAACCATTGAGTACCCTCACAAAATGTACTTCAATTTCATATTTCCAGAAACAGAGTGGGAAAAATAGAGAGAGGTGAAGAGAAGACTGGGAAATATTAGAAACCTAATATCACTTAAATCAGAATTGTTCATAAAGCAAGTTGTCCTCTTTCATAACTCAACTTTCTCTAGGAAAAAGAAAGAAAAAATCTGTCCACAACTGCTACACATTGAACCAGTTGAAGAGGAAAGACTAGAAGAATAAAATGGCACTAGTCATAAGGTCACACAAGATCTGTACAAATTGGGGTTTTAGGAGGATATAGTTGATATGTTGGCTTTTGGCACCAAGCAGATTTCTCCCTGGCTGCACAGTGGCTGTTGTTACCAGCACAGAATTCATCATGACTTTCACACTGCCAATGCTGAAATTCATTGGTGCCTAAAATTATCAGGACAAGTATTAAGTCGTGTATTTGGAAAGCATCAGAGCTTTGTAACACCCAAAAGGAGACTGAGAGAAAGCCCTCCAAGGGACAGGGTTAACCCCAAGCACACTGGTCCATCAGTGCAGCCTTCACCTTGCCAAATTCTGGTGTAAAGCCTGGCTCTCTCCTTCCCTCAGCTCAGGCAGAGGCACAGCCTGGAGTGAGCCAGGGGCTGTGTAATTACAGCTGCACCATGGCACACAGCAGCCTGCCCTTCATTGGGAAGTCCTCATAGGCAATCCTGCACACTGCTGCTCTCTTCTCGACCCTTGCTGGTTCCAGCCAAGCAGGATGGTTTTCAGTTGCCCCCTTAAAGCAGGAGTGCTGTGAAGTGTTTCTGGTAGCTCATAAACCAGCTGTCATTCAGCATCAAGCCAGCTGTGCTTTGGTGTGATTGAAAGACAAAGTTGCCCATGCTGGTCCTGAAGCTCATGGTTTCCTGGGTTCAGACGAGGGCATTTCAGATGAATTCCCACTACTGAAGGTGCAGGGTGGCTTTGGAAGATTCTTTTAATGGTTGCTTGCAACTCTTTCATCATGAAGAGCCCTCAGCCACCAAGAAACACGTGGCCATGGTAACTTACCTTGCATGCTTAGGAACATTCCCCACACTGAGTTATCCTCCTGTATTATTCTCTCCATAGTCTTCGCCCTGTCTCCGCAGCTGTGGACAATCTTGTGAGGGAAGTCCAGTCAATAAGGAAAAGGCTAGAAGAACTGAATGAACGCCTCAATGTCATCAGCAAAACCATTGTTCCCTTCCGACTGAATGCTCTGCAGAGCCAGAGGCGTGGAAATACTCAGCTGCGGAGGCTTCCAATGCATAGGAGAAGGCTGTATGTTCGCAGGAGACCTCAGAGGAGTTAATTCTCTACCAGAAAAAAAAGATTTTTTTTTTTTCCATATGCTTAAGCCTTTCTCAATGGGATGCTGCTAGAGTGAATAAAGTAAAGCACATACAAGTCAGCTTTAGTAAGGAGACCAGAACTTCTGCATTTTGTTGCTGCTTTTCAAACCTAGGTCAATAGGTGAAATCTGACCTTGTTCTTCAACGATGGCTGTTTTGTGTCCCAAGCAAAATGAGTTGACAAGCTCAGTCTACTTGAGTGTGAATACCTTTAGGCTATACAGTCATTCTTTCTGCTTACCAGAGGAAGCTCTTTCTATAAAGACCAGGTGAATTTCTCTCTCCTATTTTTACAGCATTCCATCTGAAACAGCTGGGGAATTTGATCTTCAAAAGTGCTGAACGTCTGACGAATGCAGAAAGATAGATTAGCGTTTGGCACTTCCAGCTGGGAGAGAGGGAGGGGGAGAGGAAGCTATGTTTTAAAATACAGCCTTAACCTATTTTCCATCAGTGCAAAGAATGCCCCATTCACATGTTCAGAGGGTGGGTAGGGTTAGATAACCTTCGTCTGTGCATCATATTTCAAGACTGAAGTTATGTCTGATTCTAGGGACCAAATTTGAACATCTACCTTCTGCAAAGAGCTTTTTTTTAGCTACCTGGAGCTGCACATTCACAACCTTGTTATTCAGCAGATATGTTCAGCATTTCCAGCACTCTGAAAGACATCACATTGACTTCTGCAAAGACCCTTGGAAACCAGGGGATGTTTTTTCAGAACTATTTAGATACATAATAGCATAGAGAGGTATCTAGAAGGATTTTCCAAAATAACTTAAAAGACAGTTCAGTCCCCAAAATCACAGATAATAATTCAATTGGAGTCTAATTCACAGTGTATCTTCTCCACATGCAAGCACTGACCTTCAGACTTTCCCAGCATCCTTTAGCACAATTAAGATCTGTAGAAAAAGAACTATACACCCCAAGGACTTTAGTGCCTCAGGGAAGACCCAAAATACTCTGCCTTCAGCTTGTCTTTGCCTGTGGCTTCCTGACAAGAAAACTGGTGATAAAAAAGAGTGCAGAAATCAAATTATGCACTGAACAGAGGCTAGAGTGGTCTTGTCCTTCATGTCTTTAAAGGTAAATCAAACAGAGATTCTTATCCATTGCTGCAGTCCAACTGAAATCTGTTGAAACACAGGAGAGTCAGAGAGGAAAATAAACTATTTTTTTAAAGGTCTGGATGAAGCAATTTATGAGAACAGAAATAAAGAATGGATTATGTCTAAATGGTTGTGGGACAGCTGGTATGACAGTTTTTTGCAAACACTCTCCATTCAAACAGTGAGGATGCAGATTAGCTAAAGATTTTCAAGGCCTGAGTTTACGGAAAGAAGTTGAGTGACACTACAATAACCTCCAGAAGGAAAGGAGAAAAACTAGTTTCAAATGAAATCTCTCAGAATGAACCAGAAGAATTAACACAGCCAGCATTTTGTCTGCAACCTGGGAGTGGGGGAGATATGAGGAGTATGAGACAATCTGATAAATATTTCCTTGATGTAAATTCTTTGAGTTTAAATTTTTAGAAAATAACAAAACATCATCTTGGAAAGTTTCTCCTTGGTTTTTGCTTAGGAATTTGAAACACTGCTTAGTTAGACAAGGGAGAAATCAAGCCTGTGAAAAGGCTTATAAAAAGATACAGTTGTGCCTTTGGTGAAGCTGTCATCATAATTTCTCAGCAAATGTAGAGTATTTTGATCCCAGAATATATTTACCTAAATTACAAGAAATAGCAGGACAGAAAGGCCCCCTTCTCCTTGTTATTCTGCACTCAGAGCTACCAGGCTGTGCTGTAGCATCAGCTGCATGCTTGCACAGACTGCTGGTCCCTCTGGGGGATGCTTTACAGACTTTGGTTGGAGCTGTAGGGACTGCTGGTTACTTTGGCCTATCTAGAGGAAGAATATAACATAAATGTCAGCTTTCATGTTCATATTTTAGACGTGAGCATTTTATCAGGCAACCTGAAGTTGTATAAAATCAGTTGAGTCCTACTTGAAACAGAAAACAGACTTTTCTCAGTCCCTCAGTCATAGGTGGCTGGAGGTGGGAGGCCAGTCCAGATCACTGCATACTTTTACTCTTCACCTAGATGTCCATCAACAGCATCTGCCAGAGACAGAGGACTGGACAACATGGACCTCCAGCCTGAACCAGTCCATGTATTCCTACAGTTATATGTCCAAGTTGGTATTTTTTGCAAAACTAATCAGCTCAGTGGAGAAACTCACCATTTGTTTTAAAAGATAATAAGCTGCAGCATGTGGTGTATATTGCAATTTTGCAACTTCTTGCATAATAGGTGAATAAACCAAATAATATTAATGGTTAATAAATTACTACATCTGTGGCCTTGTCACCACTGATAGCAGCCCCTGTCATTCACTCCGTCAAAGTCCTTATCAGGGTCCAGCCCTGCTCCCTGACCTGAATGTGGTCCGTTTGATCAGACTGTCATGGCCAGCTGCTTTAACTTCTTTGCCTTTGCACGACCCTCTCTCTCTAGAAGGAAATGCTTTAATGTCACATTTCTTTTATAAATTTATTTTCTCTTTAAGAGTATGGGAAAGTTATGCATCAGCTTGCTTCCGCACCACTTACCTTCTATCTGAGGAAGCAGGAGTCCAGCTGAGCAAGCACCTCAAGATGCCTCTGCCTCATCTGCTTGGGGGGCTGTTCTAATCCATGGCTGCCTCAGGGACTGCAGATTCCTGCCTCCACTACCCTATTCTTAAATGATCCTGTGCAAGGCACTTGCTTTAGCTGGCACCTGTTAAAACCTACTCATGATCATGAAGGATCCCAGTCCATGCACATAAACCTATCCAGCTATGTAAGGCATCTATGCCCCATCCTGTGTGCATTTACATTTCTGGGGAGCGACCTGGCTGGAGCTTTAAATGAAGTTGGCAAGTTGGGCTGTGAACACATGCAGAGATCAGTAACTACCATCAGTGGCTTTTAAGATCTACCCCTTACCTATAGTTTACAACATCCAAAGACACGGAGTACTGCCTTAAATTCACTGTCTTAAAAGACAACAACTGTGACCCCTCTTTGTTCCGTTTGGTAAAAAAAAAAAAAAAAGAAAAAACTTCACGATTTTGCAGTTTCAGGCGAGCTGTGCCTCTCCCCGCTATGTATTACATACTTTTGTCGGTACTTCCCCTGCCTTACATTTTATTTCCTTCTGACTTCCTCTCTCCCCCCGATGAGCACCACCCGCTCCCGCACTTTATTAACTCTTCCGACTTCTCGGCCTCCTCCCTTGCCTCCTCACGGCGGCCGCCGCTCTTGCGCTCTCCTAGCACGGTGCGGGCGGACCACCCCCCGCCCCGGCCCCGAGCGGCCCTTGGGCGCCCCCTGGGGACGGTGTGCAGCGCTGCAGGCGACGAGGCGCCCCGCCGGGCCCTCCCACCGAGCGCGGGCCGAGCCGAGCGGGGCTGAGCTGAGCCGAGCGGCGCCGAGTGGGGCAAAGCCGGGCGGCACCATGCTGGGCATGATCAAGAACTCCCTGCTGAGCTCGGTGGAGGCATGGCCCTACCAGGTGCTGAGCAAGGGGGAGAAGGTAGGTGGCAGGCCGGCCGGCCGGGCCGTGTCCCCCCCGGGGGTTTCTCTGCCGGCCAGGCGGGACGAGGCGCTGCGAGAGGGAGCGGGTGTCCTCCGGGCAGCGCTTTCCTCCCAGCCCGTCCGGGCAGTTGGCAGCTTCTCCATCCCCATCTCCTTCCCCAGGAGCAGCTCGGCTACGAGGAGAGGGCATGCGAGGGCGGGTGGTTTGCGGCGGTGGAGGTGGTGGGGAAGCCGTTCGACGAAGCCTCGAAGGAAGGGGCGGTCAAGCTGCTTAAGTATGTCGGAGGAACCAACGACAAGGGTGAGAGATACTTCCTGTCCTGTGAGGCTTGGTGGATGTTTGTGGTTGACCACTGCTAGCAGAGGTTGGTGGAAGCCAGATGGACGGAGGTCACGGCACTGCAGGCCCACCTGGCTTGCAGCTCCGGGCACCAGGGGTCTGTGATGGGGATGGCCGCTTGCTAGGAAAAATAAAATTGCCACAGACCAAAGCATGCCCAGCTAATTCATGCTATGGGTCCACTCCTAACACTCTCTGTTTCAGGGTAAAATCTCAAAAATGATGTGTTTAAGCAGGAATCAGTTACCTTGCAGCTGGGATAATGTGAGGACAGGCACGTAGCAGATGAAATCCAGGGTATCAGGAGCACTTTGATTCTATGATGTGCCCTTGCAGGCAGTGTAATAACTTTTATGACCTTGATACTTTATCATATACTCTAGCTATTTTTATTCATGAATGGGTAATGAACAATGAGCTTGCTTTTTAGTGATACTTCTTAGTGTTTTATAATGGTGCTTCCAGGTGATTGCTTCTAATTCTCAATTTACTGAAGTATGCGGATCGGTAGTCCTCTGTAGCAGGAAAGACCACAGAATAGTTCTGAGGCATACACATTTGCTCTCACACCTTTCTCAGACACTTGGAAGAGAGACTTGTATATTCTGTATAGGGAGTAAGAGGTGGAGGTAGAGGGAAATGACATTTACAGCATCATGTTTTGGAAAGGTGATGGTTGCTGTTGCTGTAGGAGAAAGTGTACCTTCTATGTGTGCCACAGAGACAGGTATGATATCAAAATAAATGAGAAAGATGGCTTGATCTCAGCTTGTTCTGTGGCTGCCTGATCCTGAGGTTTGAAGGTTCCCTACTGCTGAAAGAAGGAGAAGGAAGGAAAATGTTCTTCAGTACCTTTGTTGTCTGAAAGCCGGAATCTTTTACCTGGTGCGTGCACAAACCAATCCTCACACACTCAGGAGAGATCATTTATTCAGGCCTGGTGCTCAGTGGTAATTCCACCACTCAGGCACACCCAGCAGGGCTATTCATGCTTCATTTATACACAGAAATTCTACAACGAACTGCTCCTACACATACTGATTTGTTACGTTTGCATACAATTATAATTTCTATTACTTCACTCTGTTTCCATTCTACTCATGCTTAGGGGAAGGGTCTTCACCTGGGTGAGGGTCTTCTTAATCTATGATGTGATTTTTGATATTATAATGAAGGGAGTTCAGTTGAGGATCCCTGAGTCTTACATTCTCCTGCCAAGCTAGCATGGGGAATAGTACCTCTGGAATAGTTCAGTACGTCCCTGATAACTATCTACTTGGCTTAATTACAAGTGCCTTTGTTCTTGTGGTTTGTAGTGCACAGGATGTCCCTGTACCTTAGTTGTCCTGTTACTTTGATATATATAAATCCAGTTTAACACAGTTATATACTAAACGCCTGTTACTAGTTTTTAGAATATCCTCAAAATTCTTTATCACCATGTGGTATCTCTTGGCAATAATGATCAGAAAAGAAGTATGCTGTTCTTGAAGTGGTGGACTGCATGGACAGTTCTGTTGAAAGCTGTGAGTTTGGGGGCACTGGAACTTCTAGGATGTCTGGAAGCATTTGGAAGGGTTTAAGAAAAGTTCCTGTCACCCAGTATTGGCTATTGGCTCACCACTAAGTGCAGTTGATAACAGTTTAAATAATGCCACTGACCTGCCCCAGAACTATAGACCCTGTTATGATAGAGTTGATTTGTCAGAAGAACAGAGTGTCTTGGTGGTGTGACCTATATAGTTGAGAGCCATAAACCCAGGACTATCAATAAAAAGCCATCCAGAGTCACTCAGGGTTATCTGCAAGGGTCCTTGTGGAGGGAGCAGAGAGGGAAGTTTGGCCCAAGCAAAAGCCTGGTGTGGCTGTTCTGCATGCCCCAGAGGACCTCATTCTTGCCTGACTATACAAGGAGTTCAGTGTGAGTTTTCCTAAACTAAGAGTAGCTTTTGTGAATACCCTGATAGTTCTGTGAGTTCCCGAGAACCTAGGCTTCTTTACTAATATCTGTGTGTCTCTTTCAGGGATTGGAATGGGCATGACTGCTCCTGTCTCCATCACTGCTTTTCCTGCTGAGGATGGCTCCTTACAGCAGAAAGTGAAGGTCTCTTTGCGGATTCCAAGCCAGTTTCAAGCCAGCCCTCCTTGTCCTAGTGATGAAAGCGTTAAGATTGAAGAGAGACAGGGGATGACCATTTATTCCACGTAAGGAACTTCTCCTGGGATTTACAGTCCCAGGAGACTGAGGTCTGTAGTGCACTCTGAAGAGCAGTGTTGCTTTTACCAGCTGACTTGCTGTACAAGGAGTGTAGAAGGAGATGGAGGGATCTTTCTAGGCTGAAGACAGGTGTTTTATGTCATTTCTTATCATTGGTCATGCTGCACTGATTTGGAATATGAATTTTTTTCACTGGGAAAACAAGTGTGAAGGTTAGGCCTGAAGGGCAAAAAGCCATTCATCTGGGAGGTGAAGAGCAGAAGAGGGTGATTATGAAGGTACCAAATAATTTCTAATCTCTAAACACTATTGTTTTCCTCACTTTCTGGGATCAAGATGGTTCCTAGTCATCAAGAATGTCGCTTGATATGGTTTGTGTCAAAGTACAGGTGACAGTTGAAGCCTTATTTAGATGGATTCATGCCAGAGTCCATCATGAAAACAACATCCCTTGCATTGCTTCAAACCACCTTTCAATGTCTGGCTGTTGACTGACAACTTGGACTCAAACTAGCATAACAATAGCAATAAGCACTTCATTTTGTATTTAATCCCTTGGATGATTCCATCTCCTTGCTGACATAATCTGTCTGACTCCTCCCTTGTCTGCAACTGCTGCCTGACCTTTGCTGTGGGCGTGGGCCACTTCGGCAGGAGCAGGGGCAGGAGCAGGCTGTTTTGTCTCAAACCTTTGCCCTGAGGGATGGTGGTGTGGTGCAGGCTGATGTGGAAAGTACCTGTTGGTGGGAGGTCAACATAAACCAGATCAATTCTAGCCCACCCCTTTTAAATATCATTGTGGGCTTTAACTGCTAACATCTCAGTTCCTACCTCCCCTTTTTCTTGGCCTAGCTGGAGTTTGCTTTCCCTTCCTGATCAAGCATCCAGCATGTTTGTTCACACCACAGTGAACATGGTTGTTGACAGCATTGGTGTAAGAACTGCAGACTGAGCAGACTTGTCAATAACCTGGTGTTCTAGGAAGCTGTTCCTCTGCTAGGGCATTGATTCAAAACACAGGGCCATTCTGCTGACTGACATATGTGGGTCTTGTTTGGGGTCTGCCAGTGGATGACTGCACCCTAGCTGTGTAACTCTTGAGACTTAATCCATCATAGATTAAGTGTGCTGGTTCAGAAAGAACAGCGCCTGCATGAGTGCATGTTGGCATGACTGGGTTTTCCTTTCTGTGTTTTGCCAGGACTGCTCAGCACCTCTGTTTGGTTTCTTTGCAGGCAGTTTGGTGGTTATGCTAAAGAGACGGATTACGTGAACTATGCTGCTAAACTGAAGTCTGCTCTGGGGAGTGAAGCTGCATACCGCAAGGATTTCTACTTCTGCAATGGTTATGACCCCCCCATGAAGCCTTATGGGCGACGCAATGAGGTCTGGTTTGTGAAAGAGTGAGCACCTCCCTCCCTATGGTTCTGGCTTGCGCTGATAACCTCCCCTTCAAACTAAATGAATAATTTGGCAGAGGCAGAAGACCATCATTCCCTTCCTCCACACCTATGCCTTGATCTTTTAGGGACCAAGGGTTTCAGAGGAACACTGCAGACCCCTGTAATAGTCCTGCTCCTTTGTTCTGAATCAGGTCCTCAATCATACAGACTCTTGTGATCTCTCTGTGGCTTGATTTTATTTCCCTTGTTCTCCAAGAGTTCAATGCTGAGACAGTCAAAGTACTTAATTAGCAAGACTGGTGCTTGACAGGAATCACATCCAAGTGCTGGCAGACTATTAGTCTCACCTCAGGCAGGCAGGGGTACATGACAAAAATGCATACAGGGACTTTTTTATCTTCTTGAGCCTGCTGCAGCTGTAAAATGCTGCTTTTATCTGTGCCATTCCAAAAGTGGTCTAAAGGGACATGGGCATTGCTACCAACACAGCATGGTGAAAACAAGCATCCTTTACATTGACTCATAATGTGTAGGAGAGCAGCACTTCTGTCATTTGACTGAAAAATGTCATTTAGAGAAAATCCAGGTTTCTGTTTGCAGCTATCCTTCTGTTTAAGGTGAGACGTTTTGGGGTGTGTTGTATCCTGATCTCAGCTAGGAGCTGGACAAGAAAATTTCCTCACCTTCCTGTTACTTGTGTGTAACATTTCTTTAAAACTAGCCTACACAATGGCCAAAGCTGAAATGTGTGTGAAATGCCTGAAAAACACTAGCTGCGAAAAAAAGCAGGTGCCTATTACTTGTGGTCTGAGAGTGCATTTGAAGAATGGTAAACATCTAGTGGAGCTACTCTGGGTGCAGATGCTTAAAAAAGCTCTCCTTTTGAATAGTGTTAGTTTCTGAAGGGCTACTCAGAGCAGCTGATGACTTTAATGGAGGAGAAAAAGCTGGCTGTTCTTGAAAATGAGGATTTACTTCAAATAATGTATAGCCTTTCAGAAACTTCAGATACAATAGTAAGGGTGGGTCTTGTTTCAGAAAGGCTGGCAATGTTTAACTGTTGGGCATCAAACCAGCATTTTAGCTGTCGGCTCTGCCAAGTAAGCAGAATGACGCCCACAGTGGGAACACGCTCACACACCATGCTACTGTGGGTGCCTGTAGAATTTGTTAGCTCCACTGAAAGAGTTGTGCTTCTCTGATGTTTAAGTGCCCCAAAGTTCAGGCATTTTCCAAAAGCCATTTTCCCTCTGGAGCTGAAAGAGAGATTTGTCAGATAGCATCCCAGGTTCTGGCCAGCCAAGCTATGCTTTCTGAGAACAAATCTTAGCAGCAAAAGGACAAAACCTGAGGCTCTAATGTGCTTTTCTTTTCTGTCTTTGCTGAGCTGTGTAAGAGCTTTGCTGTGGACCTCACAAGAGAGTTTCAGTCACCTGTGTGCAAGAGCAGCTAGTCAGGATGGGTAAAAAGAGCAGATCTCATTTAATTAAAAAAAACAAACAACCAAGGGAAGAGCCATTTGCTTCAGTTAGTGGTTGCAGTGCAGAGGAGGAGAAATGAAAAGGGAAATCAAGGCAGACAGAAGATTTAATCTTTTGAAGGAGTTTTTTAAGGAGCAAAGGCCCTTCAAAGGCTGTCCCTGGATCTAAAGAAATCACATCCCAGATTATTTTTATCTGTGTGGGTGAGGAATGGAAAGGCACAGTGCTGCCTGCTTTGCACGTTCCCAGGTTCATTTTGGAACCTGTGTGTAGGCTTTATGACTACTGTCTATCTACACGCACCAACTTTTTTGTGTAGCCCTTTCTGGCTGCTGGTGAGGACTGTCCAGCAATGATCAAAATCCTTAAATTTCTTAACATTTCTCCTGTGAAATCTCAGATGTTAGAAAGACCAATAATAAAGTGGTACGGACAGAGCTGCACATCTCAACAGCATGGGTATTTTTTCATAACATGTGTACACTCGGGAACAGAAAGTGAGAGCTTCTGACCCAGCAGTGAGAGTGATGGTGTCCGTAGGCTCTGCCTGTGCAGCCCTGTTACGGACTCTGCATGCAGTCAGCAGGGTGCAGCTTCATCAACAGCATTAACTGATATCAAAAACTTATGCAAACTGAATTGCCTTTTCTGCGCACTCAAAGATGCCTGTGTTCTGTCTGCATTTTCTAGAGTTTTTAAAGAAATAAAAAGATTACAATATTGTGATTTACAGTTTCTGTGCTGATCATTGACTCTGTGAGCTCCGTGAGAGTTGTTGATTTGAGAGACTTGAGGTTGCCAGTTTATCTTTCTGTTTGGGGTACTAATCATGTCGCAGCACCAATAAATAGTCATAACGCTTTTTCCAGTAAATTGCTGTTTTAGGTGTCCTGTTGTGGCCCTGCATTATCTGACTGTGCAAGATGGGAGCTGATGGAGTAATCCTCTTCTTTGTTGGTTCCAGTCACTGAGAGGCTTTGACTGATGTATTTGTGTTAATGTAAAAACTAGAGGGTCTGCTCACCAGAGGAAAATTGTGTGTTCACTTGTGTGTTCCTGTGGCAGGGGTTCACGGACAGGGTTCAGGTAAATACTCATGACTGATTTTCAACATGACCTACTATCTGGAAATGTTAAGACATATTGTCACATTGAGGTCCTTCTAGCTCAGTGCCCTGCTGCCAGTGATGGACAGTAGTGGACACCTGAAACAGATTACAGAATCAGTACAACCATGGGCTGATACCTCCTCCAAATATTTCCCTGTCTCTAGTACAACGTGACTCAGGGATTTTTATTATTGTGCTTGGTGGACCCAGATGGACTTTATCCCATGCATTTGTCCAGTTGCTTTTTAAACTTAAGGCAAACTTAATATTCATGGCATCTTTTGGTCCTATGGCAAGGAGTTCCTTGCATGTGGAAGGGTAGAAATACTCTTTGGCTAAGGGTTTCCAGCAGGTTGTCTTTCTGCTGCATAGACAGCTGAGTCAGACAGCTTTTTGATACGCCTATATCACTGCAAGTGCATGTTTGTTTGGACAGCCAGGCTTGCTGTTGATATTAGAGGGTTTCCAGCAACCTCTTTGTCCTGTGGCCAGGAGTCAGAGGTGCATCTCTGCATTTTGACCTGAGGCTGCTATGGTCACAGCTGCTCCTTTACATGGAATTGACTCCTGAACTGATGTTAAAAAAAGTGCTTTTTCTCTGCCCCCTCCGGTATTTGTTCTCCAAAGGATAATAGGGCAGCAGATTGCCAAGAGACCTTTTTGCTTCTCTTCTGTGCCTGTGCAGTGCCCTTTTCTGTCTCAAGCAAATGCTGAAACGGAGACATTTTGGTGCTTTTCTGGTGTTCAACAGGGCAATGATGTTAACTGTAGACGGCGCAGGGGAAACTGGAAGGTGGACATTTCTTCCTGCTTAGGCACTACAGTGCTGTTTGCAGCTGTCTTACTGGGTTGTTGGGATGTGGGTAGGTGTGTGCAGCGAAGGCTGCACCACTGTCCGTGGCCTCTCTCCCATTACCTTGCTCGATGGTGAAGTGGAGCATCTCCAAGGCTGCCTGCACTGCCTGCTGGGCTGGACAAACTCAGCGAGGCAATGGCCTTGGAAATTATCTCTGCTTTCCAGAGACAGGAGTGGCCTTGCTGCTAATTAGCAGCTGGGCAGGTCCCTCCCAATGCTATGCAAAGCAACGGTGTGATGGCAGTAGGGCTGGACACATTTTAACAAGCCAAATTCAAAAGCATAATATTGATAGGAATTATACACATGCTGTGTAGATATATCTGTGCTGGATATACCAGCTTTCTAAGGTACTCCAATTGTTAGTAACAATCTGTGAGAGTTTTCCTACTGGGCTCAACAGTGGCAAACCACATATATTTTTTATATATATATNTGTATATGTATGGAAGTGTGTATAAGTATATGTATATGTGCATATGTAGGGCATATTTAGGTGCCTCCTGAGCCTCTGCTTTCATCTATTGGTTGGTTTCTGCTGTCACTGAATAACTTGCTAATGCAAACACAGCCACAGGGTGAACATTTGCAGACTCAGGTTTTAAGTCTGCTAGAAAGAGAGCTTTGTTAGCTTCAGAAAGAGCTCTTTCTTTTGTAGACACATGCCTAAATATATCTAACACTACATTAAGAAGACGACAGCCTTTATAAAAAAGCTAATTGGTTAAGTTGTCCATATAAATCTGGCCAGACTTACAATATTCTAGTCACTTTGAGGGGACAGGTGATTTACGGTGAATGGGGAAGTAACATCATTATTTCCCCATTTTCATCAATCACCATAGCAAAGGGTGCATGAGCAGCTATTGTGCTTGTGGTAGCAAATTTTCAGCTTTGCAAGACTGCCCGAAGGTGATGGGATGGTGGAAGAAGATGGTGGCTTCTAGCTCACATCATCCCTCCTGCTGTAATTACAATAATGCTTCTTTTACAATAGCCCCCTGAGCAGCGACTCTCTTTCTTCTGTGACAGCATTTAAGCCACACTGAGCTAACAAAGAAATGCATCTCTTTTAACAGGACCATATGTAGCTTTGGATGTATAACGCCTCTATGAAAATGCTTGGCAACATGATTTATTGGAGCAGGATCAGTGGTAAAAGTGACTTCTCTGACAGTAATGGATGAAACGCTTCCAGTGTAGCTACTCTGTCTCTGCTTGGTGCCTATGCCAACAGCAGGCGGGTTTTGTCAGCTCATTCATAATCTCTGCTTTGCTCTCAGCAGAATCTGTTGCACAAGACAGATTTCAGCCATGGCAGATGCTTTTTCTTTCTGTGGGAGCTGCTGCAGAAGATAGGTCAGTGCAAATGCTGCTTAATTCCTAAGGTGCTGTCTGTCTAATTCCACATCCAGACCCTATGCCTAGGTGAGAGTTGGGTGCATTGCTGCTCCCCTGTCCCTCACCACTTCTCACCCTCCAGTTTCTGTGAGGAGAAACTTGAGTTAATGGGTTGGAAGGAACCATACTGTTCTTAGACCAAGTGTCTGGTTGATGAGCAGCCCAAGGTCCCAGGGCAGCCTCAGGTGCAGTCCTGGTGAGAAGACTGGGTTGAGGAGCCTGAATTTTAGGTACGGGTTTTTCAAAAGTACAAACGGAAGTGAAAGATCCCAGAAATCACATCCTGAAAGATACTACTGGGATTTAGGTGTTTCAATGTCTTTGAGGATCTGGATTCTCATGTGTATAGATCAATTCACTGCCATGTACCAAGCACAGAATCCAGCCAGTGCCTCCATTTTACATGCCCTGCAGCCTGGCCTGCAGTGTGGACTTAGAAGCGCCCTGGCCCTCCTCTCCCTCTGGGATACCATGAGTTGATGCAGCTGGACATCATAAGCTGTGAACTTCTCCCCGGCCATGCTTTATGGGACAAAGAAGCAACAGAGGTGCTCTGAAGATATGAGGCCATTGAGAGGCAGCTGGTATGGAAAAGCAGTTCCTCAGCCTTATGCTGCAGTGCCCTGACCTGCATTGTAACTCGAGTGACAGTGTGGCGTTGGCTGTGCAGTGTGACATTGGCAGCGTGACCTGACACTGGGGCTCCTTGTGGTGGGACAGCAGAGACCACACCTCTGCTATGTGGGCAGCTGCACCACCCACCCTGCCCATGCCTAGACTTGGAAGCTAAGTGGGTTTGTATCTAAGTGAGGTGTGTGTTGGGGAAGTGTCTTCTTCAGCACATACTTCTGTTATCCCAACAGAAAACAGAGAAGCATTGCCATGGCAACGGTTCTCCCTTGAGTATTTTTCCAGATTTTTCCAATCTCATTCAATTTTTTTATATCCCTAGTGTTTAATTTAAGGCCTTTCTTAATTGGACTTCAAAGAAGCAATTGAAGTGTCTTCTATCATTAGACAGAAAGTTCAGCCACCTTCCCACATGACTGATGAAGTACAAGATCAACAGAATTGAATGTTGCTGTGAGTAAGAGAGGAGAGGATCTGAAATTTTAAATGCTTTGTACTTGGACAAATGAAACAAATGAAACCTTTTACCCAAAGCAAAGCATTGAAATAAAAGGTAGCGTACAGCATGACAATTTGGGGTATGCTTTCCTGCTGGCAGATCTTTCTAGCTGTTTAATCAGTGATTGCAGAGTTTCTCAATCTTCTTTATGACTCAGCTTTGCAAAGGAACATCTTTCCAAATCAACATGTGCTAGCTTGCTGAAATCTCTTTCATGAGCTGTAGTATTACTTAGCTAGGTTACTTTGAAGGGGATGGTGACTGCAGTAGTGTTTATTCAGGGTAATAAATTCATGCAAAACCATGCCTCTCCTTCTCCAATGTCCGCGGAGGTGTAGGAGGGAGAAGGCTGGAGCCTTTGTTGTGCTGTCTCAGAGGAGAGTGGTGTGAGGGTGGGTCAGTTGAACATAGTGCCTTGGGTGCCCCATAACTCATGCGTGACCCTTTGTGTTGGCAGATGTTGAAAAGAGAGACTGCCAAACCCCTTCCAATAGGGCTTATGCTATGATGGCTGTAGCACAGTGAAACATAGAAGAGGAACTAGAGATGCCTCCCAGCTTCTTCAGCCACGCCCTGAGCCAGACCATGTCTCCTCCCTAGAGCAGGCCTCAGGGAACAAAGATCTTCCTGGAAATCCCCAGCATGACTCTCCTCCCACTGTGTTGCCATCTGTTTTGCACAAGACTTTGGTATATGCCTTTATGGAGAGCAATGCTCTTTCTCTAAGGACATCATCGGGGCTGCTTTCCAGGAGGGACAAAATCCTGAGTTGCAAGAGCAGCTGAAACTGCCCTGAGCAGTTTCTTCTCCCTGCCTCAGGGAGGGGAAAAACAGAAACGATGATTTTATGAGATCCTGCGTCTTAGGAACCTGGCCTAAAACACCCTCCAGTTGGGAACATGCCCAGCTGATTTCCAAATAATGAAAGCAGCCCTGTAGTTTTTGGAGTGCTTGCTTGATCTGAATGGGGAAACGGAGTTTGGAGCAAATAGAGCTGGAAAAAACTGGTACAGTTTCAGGCACACTGGATGCTCAGGGGTGGTTTTGTTCCTCCCAGGTGTATTGGTTGATCTGACTGTGTTGACTTTTATGTAGCTTCATGCCTTGCCTTCGGGAGTGGTGGCACTGCTCATCTTTGGGACAGACAGTGCCCTGTTGCCCATTTTGCTCCTCAGATGGATGCTCCAGGCATGGTTGGTATCAGCTTTTTGATGGCTGCACAGGAGATCTCTCTGGATCTAGGAATGAAGGCTAGATCTTGAACCAGAAGAGTTGTTTGGCCGGAGACAGCTCTCCACAGAGCTGGTTTGTTAACAGGCAGCAGGAGTTCATTTATTTTACATTGTGATGGTGCTATTTCTGAACCAGAGAGAAAAATGAAAGCTTTTTCTGTAGTATATAATTTAGGTTTTGGCTTTTAAAAAATTGTTTATTTTGAATGGAAGCCCAGAATGTAGCAAAAATTGTATAGATACGGGCAGGCATTTTTGTTTCACCTTTCAAGTTACTCCTGATGCTAAGGCAGTAGCATTTGAAAAGGTCTTGGATGTTTTCCCTTTCCCTGGAAAGAAATATATGAAAATAACAATCCTGAAGAAACACTGGAGGTAACTGCTTCTAGATAACTCTACTGAAAGCAACAAGATATGATCACGCACACTAGGGAGGTGAAGAAATTGTTCTAGGAACTGCCACCCAGCCAGAGAGTTTCCCAGTGGCTGCAGCTCCTTGCCCTGGGAGACACAGCAAGGGTTGAATGGGAGCTCCACAGACAGTCTTGATGTGAAGATAAACACAATTGTTTTCCAAAATATTTGATCTCATAATCCACAAATCCATGATAAATAGCCATTCAACAGCCCACTGTTATGACAAACTCTTCTGGAATGAATCCAGCTCCAGAATTATGACAACTAAAAATGATGTCTATTCCCATGGCTATAGAAAAGAGAGCTGCTACTCAGCAACACGTGTAACACCAAGTGCCATAAAAATAGCCCCTTTGGAATTATTCAGTGTTTGGGACTTGTCATTTTGTAGGGTAAAAATGGATCCATTTTGGCACAAAATATGCATAATATGTATTCACAGTTTTATAAATAGCATTTATAAAATTATGTGTATAATTTTATCTTAAATGGATGCTGAGCAAATAGACAAAACAATCAACAAGAACTTAACACACAAGTTTTGTTCTGAGGAGAAATCTTGGTTGCTGCTAGCACCTTAGATAACTGTAAGACTTTTGCCTTAGAAATGCAGATGTCAAAAGAGACCTTCCTCCCCTCTCTCCTGCTTCCTTGCTTTCTTTAAGACATCTGTAGGGAAAAAAAGTTGAAATTACTGCCATCATGGCAAATGCGATGACTATAAACCAAAGAAACAGCCGATGTCACCCCACATAAATTATTTCCACAGCTTTAATTATTCTATACTAGAGAGGCTTCCAAATGGAGGGCCTTATATCACTTGGGGTCCTAGCTTTTGCAAGTGGAATTACAAATGTGACGGAAATTCAGTTGCAGAAATGGTCCTCCAAGCCTGAAATTTGGTCAGTAGCTGGGACATGACTTGAATTGGCTCATGAAGGATCATTTGGGGACTGTGCTCTTTGGCTTCCTCTGTTGTTATTCTTCTTTCATTTCACTTGCCCTTGCTGCACTGATGTGGGGACAAAGCATTTGAACTGGTGGGTGAGAAAGATGAGGTCTCATTGGAGGCTCCTGGGCATCTTTCCTTTCCCACCTATTGGCTCCACTGAAAGGAAGCAGATGGAAATATGAAAGCTTTGCTGTTTCCCTGGTCCAGGCTTTCCTGTCTTTCCTCTCCCCTCTGGAGCCTGGCTGCAGGCTGAGGGTCCTCCTTATCTCCAAAGGTGCTCAGTCACATCCTGTAGTGGCCAAAGCCCTATGGAAGGGTAAGAGCTAGGGATGGGGAAGGCAGTACCTGGGAAAAAATACTGCAGCATTGAAGCGATAATGCAGCAGAACTCAATGTGAGGCCTTATAAGAGAGGACGATGATTTTGTTTGAGAACAGAACCAGTTTAATTCCCTCACAATTGCATATCTGGACTCATAAGTGGCTGGATACTGGCACAGTACCTATCACTGCTAGTCTTGGTTGGAGACTGCCCTCCAGAGGAGTGACACATGGCTCGTTGGGAAGTGCAAGGTGGAGAAGTGGGTGTGTGTGCTGGAGGATGCCACCCCTGCCCATCAAGCCTTAGAATTGTGTTTGTGGAGCCTCAAGATATGGTGTATTAGCAGATGTCATTGTCCTGTCCTGACCAGAGGGGATAAGGCAGTTTAAAAGTGGGATTTAGCAACTGAGAAAGAATAAAATGGGCTTCCTAGAATGGTGCAACAGCACGAGACAGCAACTTCACCAAAATTTTGAGATTCGGATTTTGGGCTGCAATTCAAATTGTAATGCTTTTCCTTAGAATCAACATTAAAATAATATTTTTCTTTTTGAAAAGTCTTAGAATTGTATATTTAAAAAAAATAATTTTCCATTTTTAAAATATATTTTCACAAAAGTCAATAAATATTTTCGGGGGTAAATTACATCCCTCTTACCATTTTACTGAAACTATCAAATCAGGACAACTTTCCAATAGCACTGGGATTTGTTAAAGAAGCTTCTCCACCCTAGGTATCCCATAGCAGAAACTCAGGCTTTAAGTCCAATATGGTCATTTATTTGAGTGGTACAGCTTGAACTGGGTGCCTCTGTAGAGGGATTCCAAACAAAGAAATCCTTGGACAATTACATCTTTACCATCTAAATTCCTTACCCTTCTTGTGACAGTTCTGACCAGTAGTAACATTGGGGTCTGGAGTCTTCCCACTCCTCATTGGGTCCCCGCATTGTCTCTAGGTGGGCTATTTCTTTTCTTATCTCTACGGTTGCAGCTTCTGCTGACAAGTGTCACGGCCTTCCTTGCTTCCTTATCTTCCATCTCAAACTGCCTCTGGGGCCTTCTTTTACTTAACTAAGTAAAAGTTAAGTTCAGCATATCTAAGTGAAAGTTCACAGCTTGCGGCCTAAGGCTTCAGCACATTTAGCTACTAATGCCAAGTAACTTACGCTAAACAATTGATATCTTTTATTTCTTTACAGGTTCACATTTCTATTTCTTGAGGGGTCAGGGAGGGCTTGGTCAGAGAAATCGAGCGCTAGACAAAAATGTCAGAACTGTGCTTTGATGTTTTCCCACCTCTTGCTAAAGCAAGAAATATTGCCTGTTAATGTGATAAAAAGGAGTGAGGCTAGCAGGAGATTTATGCCCTCCTGGAGGCATGGTGTGCTAGCTCTCCTCCAAGTTCTCTCATGCTATTTCCATGGCAACTCCATATAATGATAACTCCCACTGATTTTCTTCTTTTATCTGTTATTTTGGTCCCAGATACTGATGGAGCTGAGGCATACATTTCTTTCACACCATTTGATGCCCATCGACAACCAAAGTAAATAATGTCCTCATTCTTCAGACCTTTAGGAAGTGCAGTTAGTTCACAGTGCTTTCAGGAAATCACCTGCAGAGCTGGACAGAGCTGAGATGGGAAAATCAGTTCTTCAGATGCTAAGAGGAAGCAGCAAAGGATGAACACTCACTCTCAGCGCATGGTGACAGGATTACATCTCGCTCCTGCCTTTCTCCTCCCCTTGGCTGGGGTACCAGCTGGAGGCTAAGTAGAAGGCCATGGTGTAACAGGAGGATGGATGGTTTGGGTGCAGAGAGCTGCATTTCAGCTGTCCTGTCCATGGAGGCAAGAGGTCTCTCTGCCTGACTGGGAGATACTCCCATCCCCCCTGCTGTCTGTTCATGATTGCAGATCTGGTTCAGCTCACGAGACAAGGATCAGGAGCTTCTTCCAGGCAGAGCTGCAGCCAGAGAAAGCATCAATTAAGTGCCTCTAACCCATGACTTCCTCCCTCTTATGAAATCTCTGCAGCATGCTACTGCTGGCTTATTTTACATAGCAGAAGTGGCAGGCATACAGCTTGTTCTGTGAAACCCGTATTTCCTTCATCTAGCTAATTGGTTGGGACAGGGCAAATTGTCAGGAACAGGGTGGAGAATCCACAGAGAGCCTGGAGTCAGCTGGGCTGCACCCTGCCAGCAGGGGCTGCACCCAGCTTTTGGGCTGCAAGGAAATGCAAAGGAAAATGCAAAAGGAGACAGGAACTCCATGCTGTGATTAGCCCCTGCTGCCAGGTTAGACAGTGCACTTGCTGGTTAGGACTGGTATCCATCACTGCCCAGGTAACAATGAGACACCAGTTCAGCTGTGGGCCCAGACTGTGCATGAGATGATGTGTGCTTGCAGGCAGTGCTGTGGCTCAGCCTCTGGCTCCCCTGAAGTCACCTCTGAGTCAAGATAGGGGACTGCAGGCACATGTGATAATCCAGACATCTCCTCTATTACAGGGAGAGGAAGGACTGCACAGTAGTTTGAGTATTTGCCTTGAAGCAGCCCAGGTTTGAATCTCTTCTCTGAGTGACACAGGACAACTCACTGGGGCTTGTGGGTGAGCAGTCACCTAGGAATGGTGGAAATCTGCTCTTGACCTTGTGTCCTGAATGCAGGGAACAGCATTTCCCCATCATGCTGGCATGATGGAAGGATAAGCACATGAAAGATCTTCTGCAGGACTCCTAGCAATTCTCTAGGCACATAAAAAACAAAATAGGAGAATTACTGTAGTGGGTCTGTCTGAGCTGATTTTTCCCCATACAGCCTTCATGCTGCAGTACTGGAAGCCAGAAGNATATCATACCTGAGGTGATAAATACAAATTCAAGTCCAGCACCTTGTCCACATGTATTAAGACAATCTTATTAATCACAAACAATTCCTCATCCCTCAGGACAGAACTGGGGTTGAGGCAGTCGAGTTAAACACAGCAACAAATCTCTGCTAAGAGGGAGGCCATGAAGACATGTTTCTAAACTCCTTGTATAAAATGTTTCCAAAGTTTGTGGGTTTTTTTATTTCTTAGGATGTTGCTAAGACACATATACCCATAAAATGATTCTTTCCAGCCTTAGACATACAGATGCCTGTAAAGTGAGAACTAAAGCCAAAGAAACTTGTCATTGATTTTACCAGCAAGAATTTAACTTTTTTTGTTCTGGATTTTCACTTCAAATGTATCATCATGGTTCTATTAATTTAAATGTGAACATTGTATGCACAGTTGGAGGCAGAGCATGCTCCAAAAGCTGATTACATTTGAAGAGTGCACTGTGAAAGAGAAATCAGGTGAGATACTATCAAGGGTTTCATCTCTTTGGGATCTTATAAAGGAGCCTACAGCTTCTTTCAGCATTTCCTCATTCACTCAATATAAAAAAAGTTGATTCCACTTTTAGAGATTACCACTAGAGAATAAAGACAAATGATTTTCAAAAATGTGTAATGAAACTTGCAGAGAGAGGATCTTCCCCTTCTCCTATCCCACTTGTCTCTAGGATTTTGAAAAAATCACTTAGGTTAAAGCCAGGGCTGACCACCTTGGTAAATCTGGCTTTAGGACGCCTCCTGTCAGATGAAAAATGTGATAGCCACCAAGGTACGAATGACTGATCTGGTGTGAACTCAGTCGAACACTTTGAATAGGTTAAAAATGGTTCATGATATATCTTTGTGTGCTTTGGGTAATTCAGCAGAAACTGGATCGTGTGTCCACAGTGGATGAAAACTCCACAGTGCCCCCACCTGGTATCTGAAGATCCCGATGTCATGATAAAACAGGGGAGGTTCCAGATTTCTGGTCTTCTCCCGGGATAGGCTTTAGTTCCTCTTTCAGAGAACACACTAAAGCATAGTGGGTGGCAGACTTCTCCTAGGACAGGAGCAGGGCAGCAGGGAGGGTGACACTAGCACCGTGATGCTGTTAGAGCTGTGGAGGCAGCTCCTGGGTCCCTTGAAGCAATGTTATAACTGCCCTGTAGTCCTTCCAGCAGCTCAGACACAGGCCATGCTGTGGACAACTGAGCACACACTGGCCCACCAGACTCCCGTCTCACAACCCAATAGCTTGCCACACTGCCAGAAACTCACAGGTCTGTCATGCCAAAAAACCCTTATGCTTTCATGTTGTCAGTAGTCCACCCAGTAGAGCCAGATAGATAAATCCATACATTTTCTATCATTTCCCCTTTAAATCAGCACACACATCCTTGCATATGCTTGTGAGTCAATTTGCACTTAGGAGCTGGACATTTAGTCCTGGCTCTGTCAAGGTCTCATCTCACAGAAATCGTTTGCCGTTTTAAACCCCAAACATGGATGTAACAAGGGGAACCACAACACAGCCTCAATATATAGTGATGATGGTGGTGATAGATAAGGAGAAGGGACACAGACAGGCCATGTTATCTACCTGCAGCTCTTTGCAATGTTACCTACCTACTGCTTCTCTGTGTAATAAAACTCTCCTGCCCACATCACTGCCAGATATCACAAACTCTGCCACTGGGGATCTCCGGTCCTGCTGACTAGCACAGTCCCACCTACGCAGGCCCAGGAGTTTGTTGGCTGCCATTTGAGAGGCTGAACAGGATGGGGAGCTGAGCTGGTGAGCCATAATCTGCCTGGACAGACAGGCTGCCAGAAGCATGCCCTCTTGCCCTTTGGATGCCTTATCCTAGTGACAGTCCATCTCCCACAGTCTTGTGAAGCACCAGAAGTCTGTGACCCAGGGTCTGGGGACTGACTGCTCCTCCTTGCCCACAGAGACCTCACCAGAGCTGGGCAGGAGGCTCTCCAGGCAGCCATTTCTCTCCAGCAGCTGAACTGCAGCCAGTCAGGAAGAGGTTAGCTGAAATCCAACCAAACTGTGCTGAAAATAAAATGAGTTCAAAGAGAAGCTTTTTGTATTGCTTTATAAAACAAGCTGAACGTCAGAGTGAAAAGGCTTCCTTTTTAGGCTGGAAAGTTTTAGTGTTTTTTTTTATCGGAACATGCTGAGTCAAAGAAATCATTTCATGGGAGTGAAACTGCAGATTTTACCGAATTTCAATCAAAGGCCATGAAATAACTTTTTTTAAAAACTGATTTTAATACAAAAGCTGTAATGAGATGTGGAGGGGGTTTCTTTCACTTAATTACACCAGGAAGTTCAGCGTGTTTCGCTCTGCCCCTCGGGAGCTGGAGACCCCCATCCCACAGCAGGGGCACCCTCCCGGTCCCCTCCAACCTCAACCCGCCGGGGCGGGGCCCGGCGCGGGGCTCCGCGGAGCAAGGGCGCTCCCCGGCGGCCTCTGGCGGCATCCCGGAGGAGCGGGGACAGACCTCCCGGCAGCGCTGCCGGCCCTGCTCCCCGCATCGACGTTCTCGGCGATGCCTCCGCTTCCCTTGCGGACCCAGAAACAGAAAAACAGCCTCCTCCCTGGGTTTGAGGGGGTTGCTTTCACTCCTGACAGAATTAGCCCAGTGGGACGTGATCTGGAGACCACCAAGGATACCAGGCAGGTGCTGAAAGTGTACTGGACCCGGCGTTCCTCGCTGCTCCCGTGGCACCAGTCTCAGTGGTTGGTTTAGGGACTGTGAGTCACGGCCGGCTCCTGGACAAACAGGCAGTGAGAGGGTGGTTCGGCACTGCTAAAACCAGAGCGCCTTCAGGAATGGCTCCTCTCTTTGATTATAGAGGGGTCCTGGGATGAATAAGTGATGCTGAGCAACACTGTGCCTAATTTTTGAGACTCAAACATGTGTTTGTTCAGTCTGACAAAACCAGTAAAGAGCTGATTTGCAGGAAAACATGCTTTCTCCCAGCACTGAGCCAGGAACAGCACCAGAGTCAAGGATGCTGCCCAGGTCCCTTTCTCCCTGCGACTATAGATTTCACCCAAAATTTTCAGCACTTCACGCTTCTGCTCCAGCATTTGAGCCTTGCTGCAGACCGTTCTGGGGGGAAACAGCAGACAGTGCCGTATGTTGGAGACACGGTGTTCTATTTCAGCTCTTGACTAATTCATTAGATAACAAGATGCCCATTTTGTAAGCCACAGCCTTTGCTTTCTCCTTAAATGCACCTGTTACTGGTGTGATGGGAGAAACTAACTCCAGAGACAGATCCAGGTAAGATCAGACTGGACAACTGGGAGGGCAGCTCCTGCTCCATGCCTGGCACTTCAGAAAGCCTTTTGCAGAAAATGGCATTCATATCTATCAGGGTGCTTCACTCGTCACCATAGCAAAGGCAAAGCAAACACCAGTTTCCCTAGCAACTGTGGGTGACAGAGCATGTTGACTTTAAGGGAGGGAGAGAGTCTCACATAGGACAGTCCTGGGTACAGAATGGTGAGTGTGCTGCAGGTATGAAGAGGAGACAGGACAAGTTCCAGGCACACAGGGACAGGGTTTTTGGAGTAGGGCAGAGACCCCCAGAAGACACTCCCATGGCCACTGTCCTGCATTGCTCAGTGAAGCGGCAAAGACTGCCTTAGGGCAGAAGGGGCCAAGTCCAAGTGACTGGGTGTCCCAGTAAGGACACAGACTTAGCGAGTGCAACTGGTCACCAACAGCTCACCAGCCCCAGCCTGGATGGAGTGATGCAGATCAGCTGGTGCCCAAGGGTTGGGCTTGCTGTCATTGAGGCACACCTCCACTTTGCATTCAGAGACCCCAAAAAGCAAGCAAATGTTTGCAGAGACCTTTGGACTTCCTTCTTGAGGACTCCCTGCCAGGACAGGCAGCTGTTGCTGCAGCCCTCAGCATATCAGTGGCCTTGGGTGCTGTTTCTGGCTCTTGCCACAAACCACCTGCCTTAGAGACAGAACCTCAGGACTGTTCAATCCTTTCTATTTATAACCACACAATGTCCTCCAGGGCAAAGGGAGCAACTGGTGCTGGGGGAAATGAACCTGAAGAAGGCATTATCCAGCAGTTCATGCTTGTGGCAATGCACACCAACAACATACCAGGCTGCATGAGTAAGGATGAAGTCAACGAGATGAGGGAAAAGGTTACTCCCCTTTATTCAGCGCTTGTGAGGCCATACCTGGAGTAATGTGTTCAGTTTGGGTCTCTCACTGCAACAGAGCTTGATCAAGTGGAACAAGTCCAGCAGTGGACCACTGAGATAGTTGGGGGCTGTTTGGAGCATGTCACTAGGAAGAAAAACTGAGGGACTTGTTCAGCTGTGAGAAGAAAGGCTAAGGGGGATCCAGTTGCTCTTGTCTATTAAGTAGATGGATGCTGTAGAGAAGAAGAGACCAGACTTTTCTTAGAGGTGCATAGTGAAGGGGCAAGGGATGACAGACAAGTTGCAACAAGGGAAATTCTGATTAGACACAAGTTTAAAAAAAATCCCAATGAGAGTGGTCAGACACCAGCACAGGGGCCTCAAAAAGCTGTGGAATCTCCACCTTTGGAGATATTCAAAGCTTACCTGGACAAGGCTCTGACAACCTGGTCTATCTCTGAGGTGAGCCCTGTTCAGGGCAAAAACTGGACTAGATGTCTCCAGGGGTCCCCTCCCAGAGAAATACCTTGTTTAGAGAGGGTAGTGTCAGCACCAGCTGCTAAAAGGGGAGTTCTTTTGGCGAGCTGGGGAGCATTTGGGAGGTAAACTCTGAAAGGTCCTTCCCTGTCCCAGGCCCTGGCACCACTGGCCTGGGTCTGTGCTCCAAGGGTTTACTGCACCTTCTGTGCCCATGCCTGGCTGGTCACGTGGAGCACTACAGCCCTGGCAAGCCCGTGGGATAGCGACCCTGAAGGTCCTGAGCCTGAGTGGTGCCTCTGTGCCTCTCTGCCCTTTTCTCATGACATTGCTGACCTGAAGTTCAGCTAAGTTTATCCTGACTCCCAGTAATCCTGGCTGCTTTCATAATCCAGGTGTGCTCTGTGCCAACCCTTCTCTGATGTGTACATTTCTGGTGCTCTGCTCTCATTAAACAAGGCAAGGAGGGACCAGAAACCAGAGGGCCCTGAAGGCAGGACCTGCAGCCTCCGCCACCAAGGGACCCCTTTTCAGGATAGAGGGTAGGGACGAATCTTACTGGGTTTTCTGGCCTTCCAGTGGGCAGATTTTAAGAAATGCACAAGAATCCGGCAACCTTCCTGCCTCCTCCACTCACTTGTTCCTTTTGGGTCTAGCCTGTCTGGCCTCACCAGTTTAAGATTTCCCTGGGACATACATGTGACTAAGTGGCTGGCTGGTTTGGTTTAAACTCAGTTTTAAGGAAATAGGAAACTGCTGCTTTCCCCAAAACCTTTCCTGAGGTGTGAGAAACCTGCAGAGCGGCACCACCCCTTTCCCACCAGTGCCAAGTTCCACCAAAATTTGTATTTAATTTGGCATTTAAATCAGCCCTCACCCAAAGCTGCCTCAATACTGAACAAGTGCAAAATAACTCTGGACAGATTAGTATTTGTGTCATCACAGAAGTTTAAAAAAATTACTCTAAAAGGTGCTTTAAATCCATGGAAGGAGATTTTCACACTCTGCCAGGTAGCATGCACAGTAACAATTAAGTAATCAAGAAAATTACCGTGACCTGAATCAATGGGAGTGCATATGGTGTCCCTCAACCCTCCTAGTTCTGCTACCTCTGCAGCCAATGTGCATTTTAGGAAGCACTTTCTGCTCTGTGGCAGTCAGTGAAGGAATTAATATCTGGAATATGGAGAATACACACAGTAACAGCACACTTTGCTCTTATTTCTCCAGTTAGTCTGTCCCTTTGCTCCCCTAGACTCCCCTGAATCAGGGGAACTGGCTCTGTTTTAACATTTTTGCCTCCTCCTGGGACATACTTTAGCTACATTTAAGCCATCAATTGTGCCACATCAGCTTGAAAACCTAATTTCTTGAAATTTTGGTATTGTTTCAAGCACATCTCTCCTACCTTCAATCTGCAAGTCAACAACTTGCATCATGGCTTCACATACCTTCTTCTCAATCTGCATTCCAGTGTTACATTAGTATCCTTGAATTTTCTCTCCCATCTTCTACCTATGCTACGTGTGGAACAGTGTAGGTGGAGAGGAGGAGGGAAGGATAAGCATTATTTTCACCTCAAATTTACTAGAAAAAGGCAAGATGTCTTATGATGCTTTTCAAACCAGCATTTAGGAGTACACTTTCTCATGCCAAGGGATTCAGAAGACCCAAATGTCTTCCTGCATTGCCCTTCAGCACTGGTAGGAAGAGTAGGGAAGCCCAGCCTGGCATGTTCTAGACAGCATTGCTCCTGAGGAAGGGGGTTTGCTTGTTGGGAACATATGGATATGTGGTAACATAACATGCCATGTAAAAAGTCATGGGAGAGGAAGCCTCTAAAATGGCAGATTGCAGCCTCATGCCATCATCACCTTCATCATTATTTTCCTTTTATTTTTTTTCTATTTTCAAATAAAAGTATTACATGTGTTCAGAACATCAGAAAGACATATTTTTTACTATCTGAATTAAATACCTACAAGCTCCTTTTCTACTCTTAATTATGCAAGATACAAGTGAATAAATACAGGAATAGAGATGCAGCAGACAGACAGTGATCTGCAGTGATGAGAAGATCACATCCTTCCTCCTGTATTTGCTTGCTGTGGCTTCAGTTTATATTTTTTTTCATTCCTTAAGCACTTCTAACATTGAATCATTTTTCTTTATTCAATAAAAGTGGTATGGAGAAGCTACTAGCCCTCTTCTGCACTCTCAAGAAGGTGATGTCTGGTCCACATTGACAGCTTCAAAGAAGCCATCATCTCTTTGCCATTTTCCCCCCAGCTGCAGTCTCCCAGGTGGCCCACTCCAACCCATGGAGAGCTGTTGCTGTCACCCCACCAACCATTAGATGAATTACATTCCCAAGGAAGAACATCAGTCTCTCTTAGTCAGGCTGTTTGGGTTTTTATTAATTAAATATTCCACATACAAAGTACTAAATAAATATATAGCTGTGTCAGACACCACTGTACCATACACACCACTTGGAGAGCTCTATGTATTTATATATGAAATATTATGGAAAGCTATTTATCAAAAGCAAAGAGGGCTACAGAATGATTCAACTCTGCAGACTCATTGCTCATCACAGTCCACACAGCATAAACACACACACACTCACATGTTCATGCTTGCTCACTCCTAGGAAGAGTGTCCACCCCCTGGAATCTGGCTGCTTGGGAAATGTGTGTTAATGCCACAGACACACTTGGGAGGAGGCAGAGCTTCAAGGTGCACAAGATTCAATCCCACCAGGGTATTGCAAGCAGCTGCATGGAAGAGGTTTTGTCCTCAGGGATTCACAGCCTGGGGTGGCAGGAGTGAGGAGGGAGGGTTTGTGGGGTTGGGCAGGCACCTTGGGGAGCTCAGTGCATGGTCGGGAGTCAGAGCCAGGAGGGAGGTTGATGCTAGAGCGCAAATCAGAAAATGTGTCAGGGTAAATAGGTGTGGATGTTTTTATGTCTTTAAATTTTCTTCCTCCTCTCCACTGTGGTTTCTAGGTGATTAGGAAGGGGTCAGAAGTGAACGTGAAGAAGAAAAAAGGAATATTCTTTCTCTCTGTCTCTTCTCCACTGTTCTCTGGTGGAGAACCAAGCAGGGCTAGGGTTGGGTGCAAAAGTAACAGTTGATAGATAAGAGTGCTCTTGGAAGTACATAAGGTGTGTTCACGGGTGGACAGGAGTGGGGATATGTAGGGCTGATGTTCCTGCTCTTGCCTCTTCTTACATCAGATGTGGGGCACAGGCATCCCTGTGAGCTGATCCAAGCAAGTTGTGGCTGGGGCAGAGCCAGTTGCAGACCCAGCTGATGATCTTCCTGCTGCTCTAGCACTATAGCATTCCTGCTGAAAATAGGGCAGGACAGGCTCTTGCCAGCACGTTCTTCTGTCAGATGAGATTAGCTTCGTACCACAGAGAAACAGAGTGAGAAGGGACAGGACGGCCAGGGAGGTGTCTGAAAGCTGTGTTTGAGGAATGGGAAGGGACTACAAGGGTGCTTGTGCGGGAAAAAGATGACCTCTCTCCTCTTTTGCCAGTGTGGGTTGGCTGTCTCTTCTGCAGGATTGACTCACATGCCACCACATGGCCCATTCCATATGCCTTTGCTGATGGGCTCTTAGTCTCTTTGCTCGCTGTAGAGCTGCTACATGGGGCTTTTCCCACCAGTGTAGTCATGGTATGGGCTTGTCCGGGCCTTGGGCCGAGGGATGGAGAAATCATTTTGGGGTTCAATAGTCTGAAAAGGAAGTATGAAAGTCTTTACCTTTCAAAACTGGAAAGAAGTAATAGAGTAGGGCTTAAAAAACTCCCAACCAAACAAATAAAACACAACAAAAGAGAGGTGTAAGAAACAGAACTGAAGGTTTCCTGAGAGTGTGATCAATAGGGCTGGGGATCCTGGCAGAACAAACCAGTAATGGAGACATGTCACCAAAGGACATGTGGAGACATGATGTGAACTATTAGACCTGGCTAGGCTTTGCTCTGAAGGACTGGTGAATAGACATGGGGACATGCAGATTGCCCCCTCTGGACCTGCACTGCAGCTTCCAGTGACTGCTGGTGATAATACATTCAGGGCATGGGCTGGGGAAAGGAGCACAGTCTCCTGAGGAAAGGCCATAGTCTGCTACCGGAACTGTGCTCAGAGGCAGGACTTCTGTGATGTCAAATCCAGAAATTTCAAAAACCACAACCTCAGACTTTGCCTCGGGGCCTTCTTGCCTCCCTACATCCCTGGACATGTCACAGCTCCCTTTGCCCAACCATAGGCATCTCCATGAACACTTGTCATGTTATCACCCAGCTCCATGTGAAGCACCTGACTGCCTCCACAGAGCCTGCTCTAGATCCATCTGTCTTTGCCTGTTCTCGTTCCCTTCAGCGCCTGAATAGCCTACATGTGGTGAAACAGGTGAAGTGGAATATGAACTTACCTTCATCGGAAAGTGAGAAGAGTATGGGGAATAGCTGAGGTCTCCTGTGTCTCCTGAGTCACAAGACAAGAGGCAGGGAAAGTTAATGAGTTAGCATTATATGGTAGCTTGGAAATACCACATCAAAGGAGACCTAAAGGGCCTGTGGCTACGTTAGCAGCTGCTTTTAGACTGATCAAACTATGCAATATGGAGGCAGGAATGGGTTAAAAATCCATAGGTAGGTGACTTATTAAATATTTCCTTATGAAAACAGGAATGAATGGTATTGTAAATAACAGGACATAGGTGGCCTTGGAGTTTAGACACCTCCTGTTGCCTCACAATTACTGTCATCATCACCAGCCAAATCCCTCCCACTTGAATGCACAAGACCCCTCTATGATATTCCCTGGGAGAGCACAGCCTTTCCTGGCTATTCTTTTACAAACCTGGAGGTCTGACTCCAGGGCACAAATGTGATCTCAGTAGCAGATCCATGGGGAGTACAGTCACATCTCCTATCCATAGATTTGGGAAGCCTCAACTGATAAAACATTTTGTTTTGCCCAAATAGGCAGGAGACTAATACAGAAAAGTAAGACCTCCTTGCATCTTTTTTTGATGATGGGTTCATTTTTAAATGGAACCAGATCAGAACTGGAATAAATAATTTCCAAGGTATAACCTGGAGAGGTCTGAAGAGCGGGAGCATTGCTAAGAGATAAACAAAAAAATGCCTGAATTTTTACATGGACTTCCCAGATATAACAGAATCATAAGGAGTTATGTCTCAGCCCTGACACACAGTAAGTCTCCTACTCAGTCTCTCCTCCTACACATCTTTGGCATTTGCATTGGCCCTTATTCTTTTCCCTCTTGTCTGGAGATTCATTTTCACTTGTATTTCTGAAGTTTCATCAGTCTGACACTTTTTTCTGCCTCTAAATTATACATCATCTTGAAATCTTTTCTTGTAGCCCTCCTACCCCTTTTTGCTTATGAGTGATGCACATGTGCTCAGGGCTGGGGGACAGTGGAGTTGTTCACTTCATCATACCTTGCATGATTTCATCTTGGTTGTAGGCACAGTTATCCACCCCAGTTTTCTGCTTCATGAACTTAGGCTGGCAGAAGTCATTTTCTGGAGGATAGTCTTCCAGCTTCAGAGGGGCAGTGAGGAAACAAATTTCAGGGACGATATACATTATCAGGAAGACCCATCCATTGGACACCAGGGCAATGGCCACGACAGGATCATCCCAGCTAAGTTTCTTTAGAACTGTGTTGCCATTTGTGAGCATAGTGATCCACACTATCCAAATGGCAATGGAGAACAGGATAGTGACAAAGATGTGTGCCCCATGCCTCTTCCAGCTTTTGTATGACCCACAGAATGTGAACATGGAAACCAAGAAGGTCAGAGCCATCAAGAAGAGCACATAGATCAAAAGCATGACAAAGTCCTTGTTGGTGTTCTCTTGAGACATATTCAGAAATGTGTCTTTCTGGTTTACTAGCATGGTGACTAAGTACTCAATGCTGATCACTACTTGTACCAGGGCAAAGGAAACAATGAGGAGCAGCAACACCAGCCAGGAGAAGGGCTTTCTTCCTCTCACTAGTTTGTTGAGGTTGCAGGCATGGGTGAGGAGGCATGAGAAGCAAAGAGCAAAGAGGACTCCAAATAGAAAGAAGCGAGTGGGGCGAGTTCTGGCATTGAGTTTAATGATGAAGGCAAAAGTGAGACCAAAAATACCGAGTGTGCCTAAGAGAAAGAAAAAGTAGATGGAGATCATGTGCCGCTTGCTGTTGTCTTGGACTTTACAGATGAGAAAGAAGAGTGAGCAGATGAGGAAAATCGTGACGAGGACACCAGCTGCAGCCAACGACTCCAGGACAATCCCCCAGGAATTCTCCATGTCACAAAGCAGGTAATAGTCAGCATCAATGCCGCCGCAGCCTCGGGGAGGCGATGTTGCCATCCTCTCGTCTTCTTGAACAACCTCCCTGTGAAATGTTTCCCCAAAGCTGTAGAAGAAGAAAAGACACAGGCTGTTGTATTAACCAGCTGGGTGCTGCCAGAAATGAGGAAGGAGAGGCAGGACAGACCTCAATCCCCACCTCCCTGGGCAAGGACACCACAGTGCCAAGGACATGGGGCTGTGAGAGTAGAGCCATCCCCTTGTTCGGCATTGGCTGTCTATCAAGGGCAAAACAAACCCCTTAGTAGGAGACAATTCACCTTGCATGTCCTCTGCACAGTGCCTGGGGTTGCACAATGTTGTAGGAGCATGAGGAGTGGGCAGAAGGTGAGGTGTTTTCTCAGATGTTAGCATGGTGCCCTGTAGCACCAAGACTCAGTTGCCTTGTGACTTTTGTGATAGAAAAGCAGCTGTTAGTCATAATACAGTTTACTCTTTTTTGACAAGTTCAAATAACATCAGTACCTTGTGCCAGTGAGGTTCAGAGATGAACAATTCAGAACAGGAAGCTTTTTACTTTGTTTCTTTTCCCACTTTTACTTTCTCTGAAACACTCTTGGCTTTAGTTTAGGAATATGAATGAAGGCGAACTTTAACTGCCTTTTACCCTGCAGATAACTAACCTGGATGCCTCCAGCACAGCTCTTCTTACTTTGATTTAAATAGCAAATATAGGCCCCCAACCATGAGTCCTAAACTCATGTCCCTCCTTCATGGCAGTGCAGCGATAAGAACTGTCTCAAAGATCTTGATCCCTTCCCCAAGATACTGCCTTGAATGGGCTGGAGGCCTGACACATCAGAGCCAATGCTGTTCATTGCATGAGAAGTAACCATCAAGTTACCGCTTGAGGATTCCACGAGCCAAGGATGGACAAGGTCTCTAACACACCCAGCACATTCCTGCCATCTCGTCACGAGGAGTTCAGTGCTGTCTGAGCAAGCCTGGTTTAAGCTTGTCTCACCAGGGAATAAGAGGGATTTTTAGGTGAGCTCTGCCCATCGCCAAGGGGAATTAAGTTGCCTATTTCCTTGGGAGCCTGAAGCACGTGCAGAAATCACTTCATGAAGACATTGGGTGCATTGTGGCCTATTATGCAGGCATTGAGTGAGTTTAGATCCCAGTGGCCAGGTACTGCTTTCTATGTACCACATTACTCAGTTAGGCTTGTGTCTCTAAAATCTATCAAAACAAGTTTAGATACAATATCAGCAAGAACCACGGGGGAATCTGGCCTTAATTGTGACCCACACCGGAAAAACAAGGGCTTTCTTTTCTCATATATAAAGAAAAAAGTTAACCTTGCAAAATTTAATCTCTAGTACTCATCATACCATTTGCCTCAATTTTCCCCCTCCAGAATAACATGCTGATGTTATGAGGCTGGTTTTAAAACCCTTGCAATAGATTGTAGAGAGTGCAGATTGAGTCTTCAACAAATTGCAGTTGAACTAATAAAAAGATGAACAAAGTCAGAAAATATCACTGACTCATCTCAGCCCCACACAGGCCTCAACGTGACCTGCTTATAAATGGTGAAATATTTTTCCAGCCTTCCTCAAAAGGCTAGCTACAATAAAATGCAAATTATTCAAATATGCAGGGATGCTGGGCTCCCATGGAGAGAATGGAATTAGTGAAAAACACATGCAAGATTTTCCACAAATCATTGTTCACAAATTTTGGGGCATTTATGATCTCTTGCACAAATAGCTGAGAGTTATCTGGACATTTGTGAGTAACAAATAATGAACTCTTGTGGAAATCTGGAGAGCAAGTGCCACAATTTTATCCACATTTGCTGTTGATCAGATTATCTTAACTATTCACAGCTTTGGCAGATATAGACCAGTGCCCATTGTTGGAACACATCGTGAGCCCAGAGAGCCAGTATGAGACCCCAGGGCAGCACAGAGCACACTCATAGCTCTGGGTCCTGACTGGTGCTTATTGCAAGTGCTATTTGCCACAGTCAGCTACCATGGCTTGTGGAACAAATAAAATGGAAAGAACCTCACTGCTTTGGAGAACTGGACCACTTGTGTCGATTTTTACTCCCTTTTCCTTTTTCCCCTGGGTAGAGGTCCTACAAGGCATTGGAGATTCTCTGCTCTGTCTCCTGGGTGAGTGTTGCCCCCCAGAAACTGCTCATCCAGCACCTCCAGAAGTGTCTGGGATTTCCAATGGGTCCTGCATTCTGTGCAAGGGAGCCTGTGCTGTTATAACTTCACAGCTCACCTGAAATGATGGCTCTCGCTTTAGTGCTAAGTCCTCTCCCTCCAGCCTGAGACTCCTCTCTCACTGATACTTGTGCATAAAATACATCCACAAATTTCAAATAATTTCCTGGAAAGTCTGCCATAACTCCTCCGCCAGCTCCAGCTGGCAATCCCATGTTAGAGTCAAGGGTGAGAGACATTCTCTGCTCGCCGTGGCACCCCATGTCCCTGCTCTCCCACCCCCTCGAGCCATTATCCTGCACACCATCCCACCCCAGCCACAGAAGACAGATCTGCCATGGATCCTGTAGGACATTGCCTTGAATTACCTTTCTGGATCCTGCCTGTGGAAGGCAACAGGAAGGTTCCGGCTAGAAGAGAGAAGTTTCCAGTGCACCAGTAACACAGTCACCTCCGCTCCTGTCACCCTGGCCGAGCAGCAGCCCGGCGCTCGGCCTCCTTGGGAGCTTTAACAGCTGGAGGCTGAGGAGGTGTGGCTGAGCACGCCTAGTCCAGTTCCACCGTCTCTCCTCTCCCACAAGACACGGCTATGAAAATACCTTCCCCGTGCCAGGAAATGAAGTAAGGCCTCCTGACGTCAGCAGGGCACTCACCCCTGCGTCGGGGTGGAGATGGAGCCGCTGCCTGTCCCAGCCCTGGGACAGGATTCAATGCTGCTCAGCCAAGCACCTGATAAGGTGCTCCCCTGTCTGGCTCCTGACACCCATGGGTGGGGACAGTGGCTATGAATAGCAGTAGGTCCCTCCCTGCTGCAAGCCTTTTGTCTCTTTGAGTGCTTTCATGCCAGATAACTGCTTACAAGGTGGTTGTGAGGAGGCTATGGGGCACAAACGGGTCCACAGCACCTGGAGGGAGAGTGTCTGCAAGCCCAGCTCCAGAGATGGTTTCCTCAGAGCTCTTGCTGCGTGCTGCATCTGTGCTTGGGGACATGTCTGCTCCAGTCACCCCTCCTGCCTCTGCCAGTGAGAGCTACAGGCTCCTTTCCTGAAGAGGCCAGTTTGCCTTTCCTGGTGCCTCGCTCAGCCCAGCCCTGCTCTCGGAAGACACAGTTCTGTCTGCTTGGGAGCACTAAGTCACTTTGTCCAATTTGCTGGCCCCAACAGTTAATGAATGAAGGCAATGACTAATTCCCCCTTGCTCTATATTGTGCCTCTGGCCTGACACACCTATTGGTGCAATCCCCTCTAAAGCCCTGGGTATCTTCAATGTGTTTATGACTCCATTTGCTATTTTAAATGTTACTCACTGGGAGCATTTTATTATTCTGATTAAGGAAAATCCACACCAAGCACTTGGTCCCTACACAGCCCCTAAACCTGGAAATCCCTCCCACCCCATGGACGTTGTGCTCCTTCCCAAAACTGGGGGAGCAGCTGTACATGCCCATGCTGAGGTCTAATTTCCCATGGTTGTCTCAGCTGCATGTTAATTTTGTTAGTTTTAGGGCCCCTGGCTTATTTCTGGGTGCTGATCCCTTTTGAACGTCACCTGTGGAGTTTGCCACAAAACACAAACAAGAGAATCCTTTCTTGCACACTCTCTAGAAGTCCACAAGGGCCTGAAGGGATTAGTGGCTCATCAAGAGAAAGGCAACACTCAGTGCAATCACCACAGGGTCGGCCATGCTGAGTCCTAGGACAGTTCCTCATGTCCTTCCTACTTTTATCCTAGAGTAATACCCTGAGGCTTATTAGGAAAGGATATACAAAGTTTCTTTGCATGAAATTAATCTTAACTTTAAAGTAGGTTCCAGACCTGGTTAGCTAGCCAAGAAGAAGGCAGTTGTGAAAAATGAGAGGAGGAAAGAAGGAGTGATGGAGAGAAGTTTAGCATCAGCTCAGTGGGACCCAACCTGTCTAGGAAGACATCCCACAAAGCTTTCAAAGGTCAGTGGTCACTGTCAGCCTATTTGGCATTGCCTGGCTCTGCTCCCTCTCATGGGCTGCTAATGCTCAGTGCTGCCCACACTGCCCTGGGCCAGTCCTGCTTCACTGTCTTCAGTGTTGTAGGGCTGAGCTGCCAGCAAAGGGCAAAGCATTGCAGCCCCTCTCAGCTCAGCTAGGTCTGTGGGAGAGAGCATGTCTGGGAGGTTCAGGGACTGAGTTAGTACCTTTTATTAAGCCAAGCAATAAAGCAAGTAGATGCCTGGGGAGAGACAGTGCTTGGTGCTCTGGAATGTGTCTAAATAGCATGTTTATTTTTGGTCACTGACACTGGATGCGTTGTGAATATGCTTGTGTCATTCCTTCTGCTTAGATACCTGTGCAGTACAGTGACAACATGAGAACAGTCTCACTCCCTGAAAAAATTCCCCCTGCCAGCACTTATCATAGTCATACAGCAGCCTCCACCCTGTCCTGCCCCTATCCATTGTCTTTCAATCACAGAACCATATCAGTTCAGGTCTAAACATTGACACCCTTGGAAACAGCGTAGTACAGAGGTGACAGGTCTTCAGTCCAGACAGCCAGCTTGGAGTACCCCTGCCTTAGACAGGAGTGAAGGCAGGGGGTGTCATTTCTGGAAAGGGACATGTGGCACCTCCTCATAACATTGGCCTTTCTTCAGGGGGTTCTGTCCTTGAATCCCTAAGAACTGAAACCTTTTCCCTTGAAAATGGAAAATGTGGCACCAAAAAGTAAATGTTATCCCCTCAAAATAGCAAAAGAAACTCATGCTGATGTCCTTCAGAGCTGTTAACTTGTCTCTGCAGCCATCAGCTCTTCCAAACTGCATGCTGTTCTTCCTGCCATTTTCAGTCACAGACAAAATAAGCATTTCTAGTATGTAACAGTGATGTGCTTTGCTTTGAGTGTTGATTGCTGCCTCCTCTCAAAGAAGCTCCCTTCTTTAAATTAAGCAGGTTTTTACCAAACCCTTTTGCATCCTGGTACAGGTTGTTCACTTACAGGGAGGGGGAGAGATTTGAGCAAGAAAAGGGCAAGGAGACTTGTTGAAATATTGAAATCAGTGTTACTGAGTATGTCATAGAATCATAGAATGGTTTGGGTTGGAAGGGACCTCAAAGATCATCTAGTTCTAACCCCCCTGCCATGGGGAGGGACACCTCCCACTAGATGAGATTGTGCAAAGCCCCATCCAACCTGGCCTTGAACACCTCCAGGGATGGAGCATCCACAGCCCCTCTGGGCAAGCTGTTCCAGTGCCTCTTCACCCTCTGAGTGAAGAATTTCCTTCTAATTTTCAACCTAAATCTCCCCTCTTCCAGTTTAAAGCCATTACCCCTCATCTTATCTCTACAGACCTTTGTAAAAAGTCCCTCCCCAGCTTTCNCTATAAACAGAAATTTTCAAGCCTGTAAATTATTTGCCAGAGCACCACTAATTAGTGAGAACAGTCTACTTCTGGAAATGTAATAGAAATGGACTGCCTGGTTCTCCACTAGGAACACAATGCTTTGCTCTGCTGCAAACAGGATCACTTCTGTATGCAATCCCAGGTACGGCCAGCCTAGTATCTGGAATCCCAAGACTGGGGAAATGATTAAGGATGGAGGGGATGTCTGGCTGGTGAAGCCTGACACAGAGACTCCAGGAGCAGTCAACATTTTCTTTCCTTGTGTGTCAGTCCTTGTTTTAGTATCCTTGCCTGGCTCCTAATGGTGTTCCTTTTGGTATTCCTTGCCCACTGTGGCTGGGGTAATTTTCCCTTTTCTTTTCCACCCCACACTGGAGTTGAAATGACTGTCTGAGATTCTTGCTGAGAGAGGATTAGACCCTCTCTTGCACAGGGGGCTGTTGGCAGTAGATGTTCTGAGACAGCCATCCTGCCCTGGAGCCTGAGGCTGATTTCTCCTGAGAGCAGTGCCTTGGGTAAGAGGCTCTGCAGAAGACTGCTTCTGTGCAAGAAGCATTCCTGGGAATCAGGTTGCACACAAAAACTCCCTGCTCAATGATACAGAAAATTCTGCTTTACTGCTTCTGGATCAAACACCACTGCAATCACACAAAGAAAAGCAGAGAACCAACATAAATCACTCCTCTCTCTTAGAGTTCTTCAGAAAAACAGAGAAGTGTTGATAGATCGTTTTGTTTTTTACCAACAAACTTCATATTGGTACAGATCTGTGTCCCCACACAGCCAGCATAAAACATGGCATAAACTCAGTATTGTCCGTTCTGGCTAAATTATAAAAAATACAATTGTATTTACATGTTTAATCTTAATCATGCACATTATATTGAGTGATATGGCTGTGCACAAATCTGCTATTGACTGCAGAACCATGGGATCAGCCAGCAGCTTTGGTCAGTGTGTGTTATCCAACCAAGGCTAAGCATAAATCAATGCTGTGAATTTTCTTGAAGGAAATCGAAAAATATAAGTAACAATATAAGTGGGCAAGAAAAATATAAGTAACAATTGTAAGTAATTTTGTAAGTAATTTAATTCACAGCCTACTGCTCCTGAGTATTTTCTTGCAGTATAGAGCAGGTCCCCAAGGCAGGCAGCTCTTGATCTCTGGGTGCCACAAATCCCATTGTCACCTCTTGGGGCTGGATTGCTTCTGAGGAGCTACGTAGGTCCCTGGGAATCCCAGTCAGGCTTCAGGGAATTGTAACCAAGGAACATGATAACACACAAGGCTTTGGTGTTAGCCCTGTTGAAGAATGTCTTACTGCAACCCTGGGAGAAGGAGCTTCTCTTCTGCAGTTCCATCTTCTGGGGTGTCAGGTGCCTGGCAGCAAAACTCAGACAGATAGAGGCTTCTAGCTCTGCTCTGGTCCACAAGCACAGCCATTTCCCAGCAGCCATGGGCATTACAGTCTGTGTTCCTCAGGGATTGAGCTGGAGACTGCTGAAGTGTCATGTCAGTGCTGACCTAGCAGAAATGCTAGTTAACAATAGTTGCCAGATTATAGATACAAACTGCTTATAAAGCCAGTGACTCAGTTCTGTTTGCTAGTTCACCCTACATAAAGTTTGTTGCTTGACCATGATTATAGATGACCATAAAACTCCTCAGATGTCTTCCAAGGGCAGCTCAAGCATACTTATGTTGGCAACCATGAGGGGAGCCCTAGCTCAGCTTGTGATGCAGTCTTTCTCCATCTCAGTGTGCATGTGCTAAAGGGCTAATGCAACCTTGTAAACGCTCTGATAGATGGGATGGAAGAAAAGCAGAATGTATGTTTCATCGGGGTAGGGATAGGGCCATGCTTTCAGCATGCACAAAATACCTTTTCACTCAAACCCTGAAGATTCCCCTCCCTTTGCAACTCAGGAGCCAGTGAATTGCTCTGCAGACTGCAGCAGTCTGTGAGCACTTGTTTTTTGCCATGGGTAGATGGTGTGTCCTGGGAACCTGGAGGTCTGGTACTCCTCAGGCACGTACAAACAGCAGTAGGTCCCACTACTTCAGGGGGAATGCAGGTGGTAGCCTAGGACCCTCATGCTGGGTGCAGGATATGGAGCTGTCTGGGCAACAGAGCTTGGTATCTTCCATTTAAAAGGACAGCCCGTTGCTGGACACCTTCCTTTCACTTGGCACAAGATAATGCATGCAGGCCTCTTTTCACCAGTTGTTCCATCATGTTGTACACTAAGATGAGAGGGCTTTTCTAACTCCAAGGACAATACGGGCACGTAAGTATCCCCAGATACTGCCCCACTAGAGGCTTAGGACTGTAGTTCAGCTCTTCATTTCTCCCACCAAAATCCTTTCCTGAGTGATTCTCTTGGGTCAATATTTGCTAGAAGTGATCAGTTGTTTGCACCAAGATGAAGGTCTTTTGAGTTTCTTCCTGTCCTACCTGCTAATCACAACTGATACTTTATGAGATCTCCAGCTTTCTAGTATTATCACCAGTAACACTAAGCTCCCTAAAGGACACAGCAATGTTCATTTGGTGCATGCCTGCTGCATCTGGTAGTTAAGCAGCATAAAAATCTATGACACAATGGCACATACTCATGTATCTCTAGCTGTACTTAGGTAAAACAAGGGGGAAACAGCGCTCTGTTCTATCTGCTTAACTAAGGCTAAAAAGTTAAATGGGTGTGTTTAAGAGGCCTGATGGCATTCAAGCTCCAGATGCTCGCTTGTGTAAAATGATGCCTCTCTTCGCAGTTTCTGCCTAATCTCGGCAGGCACATAACCACACACACATACTTATGTGCAAGCACGCACACACAGCAGCCCAGCCACACCCAGCTTCCCACTACCTGCCACGCTTTTGCCTCTGTTATTGAAGTATCTTTTAAAACTAGATAAAAATGCAGAGCTTGAAAGGTGCGGTTGTGCCAGCCAGGCAAGTTTAGAGAGAGGAAGAGAGAGAAAGGGAAATCAAAAGCCAGGAGCACCACTAAAAATGGTTTTCCATAGAAAATTTAGTGCAGGGCATTTAGCACGTGCTGCACTGTGGTAGGACCCCTCTGCTTGCTTTGTGAAGCCAGAGCTAAAAGATCCACCCTCTTTAAATGCCGCCTAGTTCGGTGGATGCATTCTGTAAAGATGGAGAGCACTTGAGGCCATAGATTTGAATCCAAGCCAGAGAGATTAAGTACTTGAGAACTGAAGCTGAGGCTCTAATGTAATCCATTTCATTATTGTGATAGTATTAAAGGGAGAATAAAGAGTGGAAATCTCAAAAGGAGAACTGACTAGAAAATGCAGTCTGTGCATAAAATTCCTACTCTTACTATTTCAAGTCTTCCGATGAATGTAAAGAAAAAAATAACTCTTCAAATATGCAGCCTTAAACACACAGTCACACATATACAGATGAACACACATGCACTCTTCCTCACCTCTTTAACCAAAAAAATCCATCATTCCATTGAAAGTTCAAACGGAAATTTCCACTCACAATTCAGACCAGCTGGCAGGCCCAAAGTGTCTTGTTCCTTGGGATAGTTTCTCTGTCTCACCTTACACCTTCATTTAACTCCTCTCCTAATTTCAGGTAAGCCTGTGGGGACATCTGCTATCTCACTTGATGGTCACTAAAGATACTGTAAACTTATCATTTTCACACAGATCTAAACATGCAGGAATGCTGTGTTAGAAAAGAGCATTACACTGTTGAATGTGGAGCAGAAACTTCCTTACTCCAGGAACTTCCAGTCTGGATGCTGTGCCTGGGGCTGGCAGGAGGCAAGGGCTGCATGAGACAGAAAATACAGCCAATTGCCTCATCTCTGGCCTTGATTATTTTTCTTTCAACCTTCTTGACAACTCAGAAGCTCCCCTAAGATCAGGGGAAGAACATCAGAGTACAGGCATTTTTAGTAGCCAAATGGAGAGGACTTGGCTGGAAAGAAGGAGGTTTACAAAGCTTCTGGCTTGCAGTATAGAGAGAAAGAGAGCATATGCTTCAATTTGGGCCAGTAATCTCAACCTAAGGAGCCCGTTGATGGCCCTGCTGTGCTCCCTTTCTACCACTTAGCTGGCTCTTGGGTGGGAAGGATGAACAAGCTCTCCCATGGTAGCCCTTGGGCTTCCTGCTGCTCTCCAGACTGAGGAGCCCCGCCTGTTTTGCTTGCTAAACAAAAATGACACCCCCCCCAAGTGTCAGTTATACCACAGGGAAGGGTTTAGTGAAGGTTTAATTGCCATATAACCTCTCCAGAAATGCAAACACAGCTTCAGCTAATGGTATGAGCATTCCAGGAAAGTGTTAGGAGATGAGGGCTCTTGGTGTGTGTATGATATGGCAAAGGGAAGCTTCAGCCTCCTCACGGGAGGTTCTCCTCTTTCAGGGTTGTTGCATTGCCCAACAATCCCTTCTTTGTTCATTATTAACAAACTACCATAACAGACATTCACTTGCAGCAATGAAATACCAACTGGCACATGAGCAGCTCTCCTGAAAAGGCTGCAAAGTGCTTTTTTCCAGGAATCCCTGGCTGCAGATGGGACCTCACCTCAGGGTAAAACCAAACAGCTGCTGGGCACCAGGCAGTGCTCCTACATTTTAGAGAGCCCACAAAACTCCATCTCTGGGACCTGCAGGGAGGTTCATTTAATCATGCAGAAAATTCATTGCCTTTGTAGTTACATTTTAAAATGAAAAAGGAATTGCTATAAATTTGGCTCTGACCTTCTGCTTGGCACACAACACATGCCACCATGTGTGGGACAAGCTAAAGTATATCTTGGAAAAAAAATTAAATTGCCTATGTTTTATGTGAATGAAGGGATCCTACATATGCTATGGATTTGAGCAATATCATCACTGACTCCAAGGTTTTTATCAAGTTACAGGGCCATGATGTACATAGCGGTGAAGTTACTATGAGATCTTACATAACATTGGGCTAGCTTTTCTCCAGCCAGAGCTGAACTCACACAGTAGATCCGAAGCTGTGCTGAACTGGAACTGAACTAAACCAACTTCAGCTCTTAACTGACAACCCAAATAAGAATTAAATCCAAGCTGTAATGATTCACCTGCTTGCTCAGCAGTATGGTTTTACTAGAGGTAAAGGCAAAGGAAAGTGGCAATCCACATGCGTGATTCTGCCAAACAAAACACATATTCTGGGTATATTACATGACAGTCTGATTTCTTTAGCAAACAGCATCTGTTGCAGTCCTAATTAAAAACAGTGTCTGCTATTACATAACAGTTGATAATCCCCAATCTCTAGAGTGGTTAATCTAGATGTACATGTGGTTAAGACCTCCATTGGCCAATTGAAATCTGACTTTCTTAACTACTCATTTATAATCATCAAGCAGAGAAATGACTGTTGAGTCTGTTACTGGTTAGGATGCATCTTAACCTTCCAGGACAGCACACAATTTTGATAGGTTTGTCCTAAATCTAACTATCCTTCTCTCTACTCCTCAAGAGAATTTAAGACTAATACAATTAATGAGTTGAAAGAAGTTGTTGAATATAAATAAACCATCTCTTCCTAACAAGACATCCTACATTATTAAGCAATGAGAGACTTGCTCAGAGAGCCCAGCAGGATTTCCACTGCTTTCTATGATTTACCTCATATCTTCTAGGGCATCTGTGAATGCAATCCCAGTCAGTCCCTGAATGGCTGAGGTGGGATATACCTGCAGGTGTGCAACGGAGGAACCTCTGCCTGCACAGGGGCTGTAGTAGCTTCCTCTGGCAAGAGGCTTCAAAGGACAGAGGTGTCTCCTAAAACACCATCAAGATGGGGAGAGCTACGTGGGAACTGCTGAAGCAGCTCACATCTCCCCTGTATCCTGGAAAACACGAGGAGGGCAGAGCTAGAAGAAAGCATTTTAGACAGGCACCTCTCCATCAGTTGGGAGAAGAGTCTGCAGGATAATACTGTAGTGCAGCATGAACAGCAAAGCAAAGAACCAGCTCTGGGGCAGTTTAGGGACCTTGCTGCAGGCTGCTTGGTGGGGCAAGGCTGGGGAGAAGTGAGTGGGGCAGAGTGCAGAAGGTGCTTAGAAAGGGGTATGCATGCATGAGACCTTGGTTAGACATGTAGGAATGGCTAAAGATGGGGGGAAAAGATGGGAGGTCCCCCAGAAAATCACCAAATAATAGAAGCTTAATAATGCCATACATTCTGGGGCATGCTGAGCATGAGGAAATCTTACTCAGGGAGGATTTCAGCAGAACTCAGCAGGTCTGTGCCAACTGCAGGAGCAAAGCATGGGGTTGCCAGTTAATTATGTGAAGGGATGCCTTAGCCAATGCTTACAAAGGACTTAGTCAGTCCCTGTGGAGATGCCTGAAGGCAGGGTGGGAAGCTGCACCCAGGCACTTGTGGGCAGAGGGCTTCTCCTACGCCAGGACATGTAGGGAGATTCCCCCAGCCACAGAGGAGGTGGCTCCCCAGCTGCATGCCCCTGCAGGCACCACCACCCCAAGATCTGTCACTGAATGCTTCCAAAGGTTAGTGGGGTTTCCCTGGTCACCTTTATCTGATCAAATGATGTGAATGGACTGGGTAATGATGCAATACTACAGACAACGCAGGAGAGCAGAAAGATGCAAACTCTGTCTGTCTGGGCAAGATTTTTCTGACATGCTGACCAAGCAGGCTCACCTGCTCTGATCTACCAGTATAGCCTTGTAAGTCAAGCAGTCCTCACTTGTGTCACCAAGCTCAGCCCATTGCCCGCTTCAGTCACAGAGAAAAGCCTTCCAGCTGAAGCGGGACCTGGGGCAGTGCACAAGCTCACAAGCTGTTTCATACTATCCAGGATTCACTTGAAGGCTCAGCATGGCTTCTGGTGCAGTTATCTCACTTCAGCAAAGCAGGCACAAATTTACATATTTGTCTTGTCATAGCAAAGGCCAAGGAGATGAGCATTCAGACCATAGAAGCTACTTCAAGGCAAGGTCACCCAGCCATGGTTGGCTTCAGATCTCTACTTTTCAAAAGATTTTTTTCCCTACTGTGGTGGGTTTACCCTGGCTGGGTGCCCGGTGCCCACCCCTAGTCCCTCTNNCCCCCCGTACCTTTGGTGTCATGTGAGCACTGATAGTCATAACAAAGGTGTGTGTTATCAACACTCTCTGGGTCCTAGGGCTGCATGAGGAAAATCAGCTCAGACAGACCCACTACACCTACCAAGAGAGAAAACAGTTCCATGCAACTCACTATCCAGCTATAAAGAGGGACTTTCCCACCCTCACCAGTCCTCCTTTTTATCTCTGTGTCTTCATATGTCAATAGCTACTGCACAGTCCTTTCCACAGACTTCAGCATATTTTTTGGATATTAACCCACAAGCTCTTTGAGGCACAAAAACATCTTCCCTTGTGCATTTTTTGTGCTACCCATGTAAATTGGAAATACAGGGTCCTGTAGATGATCAGATGTAGGTGATCAGAGAAGCAAGGGGCTGACATGGCTAACAAAGCTGAACACTTCCACCAGGAGGCTGCCCTGGCCCAAGCAGGAGAGGCTAAAGAACATGGCAAAGGAGCAGAGCTCTCAAAGTTTTTATCCTTGTGTCCTGCTTGGCACAGGACATGCAAACACTGCTAGTTCAGGGGCTCTGCCTTCCTTTCCAAGAAAGGACAGAGCAATTAGCTTTCCAAAGGATTTGTTGTGTTTTACCAAAAAAAAAAAAAAAANAAAAAAAAAAAAAGCCTTATTTGCTGTGTAAGATACAGAGATAAAGACACTCAGCAAAGATTTCATTGATACTGTGCCCTCCAGCAAGCTGCCTTTCTGTTGCACAACAGGTTTATCAACAGCAGAAGGCTAACAGGCTAACAGGGCCCTGCTCTAGCCACATCTTCCTATACACCTACTGCTTCTGTTGAATTCAAGAAAGCCACAACTGTCTGCTACTGGATTTTCAAAGGAAGATGGCAGTCATATATTCACAAACAGTCCATGCAAATACAAGACCAAGAAGATCAGTGACAGGAATCCCAGCAATGACCTTTCCATCAGCTTAACACAACCTTGATGGAGAGGGAGATTCCTCACCAGTCACAAAGAGCTAATCATCAGCCAAACCAGGTGACAGCATCTGACCTGTGAAAACAGCACTGACATTTTCAAAGAGGGGAGGTAGCTTGGCATTCAGAGGATGGATCTTCAAATAGTCATCCTCTGAACTAGATAGAAGCAGTATAGTTGGAGTAAAGAAGTTATGTGAGTGAGAGCCTTGGAAGAACCAAAGGGTCACAAAATACTAGCATGCTTTGCAAGAAAGGGATCTTTAACAAACTCATCTGGGATGAGAAAGCCTGACTGCAGCCGGCCAGCTGAACATAGGCAGAAGTGAGGCTATCTCTAAAATTTGATCTTAGAGAGAACAGACTAGCAAATTTATTTCTGACATTTCTTCCATAGATCTTTTATAACCATTCCTCACTATGTTATCCATTTTGGATAGCACAGGCAATGCTTTGCTTGCATTTTTATCTAAACTTTTCTTGAAAATTGGAAAGGCAACTCTAAGATTCCTAGTTAATAATAAAGCAATTCTTACCAACTGGTGAGAGAGCCTAAACTAAGACATGTGACTTGAGTGTATCCAATGGAAAATAGTCCACAGCTCTGCAGAATCTCTAAAAGGCATTTTGAGACTTGCAAGTGCAGGAATAGAAAGCTGATTCTGCCTAGGCTCTGTCAAACGGGTCTGTTAGGCTGCCTGCTTCATATTGTTGATTTTGTTTGAAGAAAACCAGTCCTTAACAACCGAAGAGCACCTCTGGCACACACCAAGATAAAGGTTTAACACTCCTGTAAGCATGCACATGAGCAGCAGTAATAGGAAATCACTCACTAGTGGCAAATTTATCATTTTGAATACATATTGAGGGAGAAGAGTTATTACTTCCCTGCTGATGATACATCAAGCACAGAAGCTGGCAAGGACAGATCAGGCCGAGTATCTCCTGTTATAAATTCCCTTCAACTGAGCTACAATAAAGACAGTAGAAGACCAAGTATATCCAATTACATGCTTGACTAGGGTACCTTAATTTCTGTTCCTGGACTTGGCTCCACACATTCTCTCCCAGGCTTTCTCCACAGATCCTGTGCCACCTTACATTCCTACTACAGGAAAGAAGGTACTTTTGCGACTCCAACTCTTTCTCTCTCCAACTCCAACTCTCACTTTTTCCTCCATGAAAGCCAAGAAATTTCATGGTTTAGCCCTGTTGATGGGATAGAGCAGACATACAACAGAAACCACACAAAGGCATCATTTTCTTTTGGAAATCCAGCATAACCAAAGCAATTCAACCTTATCATGCAACTCTCCCTCTACCTCACACAGATGACTTGCGGAGCAAGTTTTGCTCTTTGCCTTTCTTTACAGAGATGTGTTTGTTCGTGGTTGAGGAGGATTAAAGGGGACTTAAATAGTCCAAACAGGAAGCATGTGTCAAAACCCCTGTCTTCCTTAAGAATATCAAATAGGGAGGAGGAAGTGATGGACAGAAGGAATAGTTTCTGTGAGAGGCCTGTCAACTGCCTTTGCTAAGATTTGAGTGAAGACAAAACATTTTCCTCTTTTTTGCATAGAAATCCCACATTGCATCCCACTTCCCTCAGGAACCTTCATCAAACACCAAGCTCAAGGGAATGCAGAAACTTTTGACAGTCTTATCCCTAGACTTCATTTTAGGAAGAGGCAATAAAGTAGTGTGTACATCTCTGCAACAATGAGGATCCTCCAGCAGAGAAGGCAAAGATAAAAATACTCCTCTTCCCTCTGGGGACACAAAATTACCCTGTGTTAATCTCTAATAAACACAGCTTCAGGCTTCTAAATGCTTCCCTGAAAAACTGCTGAACAAGCTCCAAGGGCATCCACCCCTCCCTGAGGACCTACAACGTCAACAACTGAAGTCTGCACAGTGCCATTGCCTCCTATTGCACAACTAGGCATGACCTTGGCACAGTCCAACACACATCCTACCATGAAACATGCCTGATTATCATGTTCAGGAAGGCACACACCTGTATCCCAGAGGTGCTACAAAAGCAGAAAGTGATTTTGTCATCATTTTAATTTTCTGTATCTGAAAAGTCCTCAGGAAGAGATACAGCACTGGAGTCACAGCTGTATTCACCCCTGTGCCAGAGTACAAATGAACTTCACAACTTCTTAGGTGCCAGAGGAATGAAACTCCTTAGCTCTCCTTTTTAAAATACTGTCATCCAGAAGGAGCTTTCTTAGTCTTAACCAGGAAAAAAAAGCCAACTGAAGACTAAGTGTCTTTTAACATTCTTTTCTTTTTGAAGCTCAGGACTTAACCCCAAAGCTTGATATTCTGTCAGAAACTCATATTCTGATTCTGTTTACACAGGCATAGTTTTTTCCTCCCCTCAAAATCTACTAAGTACGTAAACAAGAGCAGTAAGAATTCAGAATAACTACATGGACTACCTCTGGCACCAAAGCCGGATTTTTACAGCACCTGCTCTGCAACATTTACAAGAAATAATTGCTCACTTGAATGTTTACAGAAGCTCCTCACATGCCACTGCAGGCAAATCACAACTTCAAACTTATACAACATCAAAATGTTTGGTATATGCTTGTGTCTTTCACAGGCCACATAATCAACTCCATTCCTTTTGAAGTACTTCTACAGGCTTTTAAGTATGTTGGATATTTTCCTTCTTCAGTGCTTCACTAAACTGGGAATGTTTATGAATTTCAGTCCTGCTTTGTAAATGAAGGCCTTTCAGATTCTCAGTCACTTCTTACTTAGAGTTCTCTCCTAAACTGAGCCTCTTCTCAACAAAGGTAAAGGTGTTACTAGAAAGTCATACTTAGCTCTCCCTCTTGGTCAGCCCTACTTTTTTGGGTTGGGGGGGAGGTGGGCTGCCAGGTCCTTGAACAGGCTGTGTTACTCATAATTATTTGAAGCAGACTTAGGCTCAGGCTGCCATCACAGAAAAAACCTTGGATCCTCCACCTTGGCTCACAGCTGTGCTTTCCTTTCCCATATCTTAGGTTGCAGCCCCTGGGCAGCAGATACATGACACTGAGGAACTGAGATGGCCAAATCCATTTGAGACAGGTCAATTCAGCACAACTTCTGCTCTGGACCACTGTGTGGTTGCAGGAACTACTACTTTTTGCAGCTATCCTCACTTATTTTGAAGTCAGTTATCCACACTGACAATATTTAATTTAACTTTTCCCCTCCAAAGGATTGTCCTTCTCTGCTACCTCTAGAACATTTAAATGAAAGACATTATATATATCTCCATTCTTTACTGCCTGAGGTAGTCACCTATGCAGTATTAAAAATCAAAACTATAAAACATTGTTTAAAATACATATTACAACTATATAAACAATTACCTTCTCATTATGGACTTAGGAAGTGCAGTATTGTTTCAAGCTGCAAACAATCCCACAGAACATCTTTTGAAAACACAGCTTTTGGTGAAACTCCACTTGAGTTTCAACCACAAAAAACCTGACAGATTGTGTTAGCCCAATCCTACCTTAAGTCACACAAAGGTTAATGCTCCACTTCAGCTCCCTGCAGAGGTGTACTTTAGAACTGCCCCTCAAGAGTCCTCCTGATTGAACAAACACGCTAGCAGCAGTTGTTGTACAGAAGTATGCAGCCACACATACAGTGCTGGTATTTTCTGAACTGTCTTTTATCCAGAGCGAGACAGGCCTCATTCCATTCTTTCCCCCTCATGCTTCATTAGACCAGCTACACATTCTGCTTTAACCTGGCTGCAACTCTATTTTGACCAAATACATCTTTAGACACTCCCTGTTCCACTTCAGTTATACAAATACCCTCTGACCTATCCCTCATGGTGTAGTTACACAAGAAAACTATTTAGAAAACTGAATAAGAAACTATTTCCTGCCCCTCCAACCCGTTGAGATTTTTAGTTGAAATTGAATGCACATACCTGTGGCAGGTGAGGCACCAGTGAGAATGTGGGTGTGGTGAGACCTTTTCTGTTCTAGGGCCAAGTGTTTCTGCAGCTTGTCATTCCAAATGAAGGGAGGTGGCCAGCTGTCTAGGAGTCACTCCTCTCAAGGAGGCTCTGTACCCTTTTTACAAGGAGCAGGTCTAGTTCTCTCCTCCGTTATTCTTACAGCGGCAGAGGAAGGCTAGAGAATCTTGGATCCTGTGAATGGACAAGACAGATCCTTCTCTGCTGTTGCAGCCTTTCACACTGAAAAGAACAGAGATGCGAGAGACTCCACCAATCTATTAAAGAAAGCCTCATACTACTTCTCAAAGGAATGACCCTCCCTGCCTCCTCCAGCTGCAAAACTGCCCTCCATATGACTTTACATAGCTGGGAATAACAGAAAGGGTTCCAGAGACCCAAAAGCCTTGGAGGAATTTAATCTTAATTTGCTGATAGCAGGACCAACCCTGTCCTGCTTGTGAATAAGAAATTTTGTTCCAAGCATCTAGGTGGAGAGCAGATCAGTAGGGAGAATTCCCTTGCTCCATGGGGAATGAGCATTTGCATCTCCACCCATATGATCACTCATTTTAATCCTCTCTCTCTGGTGCATTCTAGGTCTGTTTCCTCCTCTTACCTATGAGGATCCATACAAAGGGCCCTGTAGAATTAACATGCTCTTGTTACTGGGCTTCCACCCCTTTCTCTCTGCACTAGGACTCATTAAGATACACACTCTCTTCTTGCTTTATACGAATGCTCCTAGCAGTCAATGTACCCAAGATCTGTACCCTTACTTATCTGGCACTGATCTTACACTGCTTTAAATTTACCAAACTTGAAGGTGAGTATTTGGGATATTTGAGTAAATTGCTACCAAAAAAAAGAGGAGAAGAGAGCATGTTTGTTCCTCATGAAGACAACATAGCTGTTTTAAATAAAAAAGAAAAAAGAAAAAAAAAACAACATTCCCCTTAGTTTTAATGTTGGTTTTTGTAATTTTGCAAAATGTACTGCCCCAAACTAAAGTATAAAAGCATTCTGACTAGCATACACGTGTATATGATTTGACACTATGAAACAACCATTGTGCTTGACTACTGTAATAGTTTCTGCTTTCCATTTATATCTAAACCAGAATATTTTGAACAGTTTTTAATGAAGCAGAAAAATCCAGTTTGAGTGGTTCTAATGGACATTAATCATGAAGGTGCTTCTCACCTTTCTCTGCCCACCAGCAACATCCAGTGTGAAATTTTTTATTAAAAATGGGAACTGGCCCGAACCTCATTTGACATGAAGATAAGTACATTCATCCTATTCTTACAAAAGTCTACTTATACAGCATTGAACTGCCTTAGAAAGAACCTCTTGGTATCCGTTTTTCTTCACCATCCAGCCATGAGCTGCTATGTAAATACCACCCTCTTCTGTTGGCTTGCAAGTACTACAAGAATCAGACACAAAAAAACCCACACCAAACCAAACACCCCAAACCTCTCCTTGATCTTACCAATCATTACAGATTTTGTATCGAATTCCAGGCAGTGAATAGCCTAATCCTGCCGGAAAAGGTTCTTTCTGTGATGGGCCACTCTTCAGCTGACCCACCTAAGGTACTGACATCACATCTGAATCACTACAATTGACCTAAGAAGAAAACCTTCTGGCAGAGCTGATATTCAAAACGAGCAGAACAAGCATAAGACAAGGAAAACCAGACAGCTTTAAAATTAAGAAAAATATATTTGGAGTTCTCCATGCCACATGTCCTTTCACTACAGCAAGGGCATTGCAGCTGTGCTGTGCAAACTCAGTTGCTTCTTTTAATTTTTTCCCCTCTCTCTTCTTACAGACTTATCTGACCCCAGATGCACTCAGTGAGTTTGGACAGTGAGACAGGCTGCAGGAGTGGGAAGCTGCACTCACACTGCACCTCTTTGTGAATGAGCAGGGCCAGATCACAGCTGCTTTCAGGTCCAGGGATGATGGTTTGTCGTCTCTGAAAGAAGACTGGTCCCATGGTACCACAATGGACCAAGCTCTGTCTGTAACTGGTGAAGCAGAAGAGAGGAAGTTGTTTTCCAGGTGGACTGCTTAATCTCATATGTAGTTCTGAGAAAAAAGTCCACCAGAGGTGACTTGGTGGACCAATTTTGCTGAGCTTGTGTTGCCATGAAGGGAAAAACAAAACAGTCTGTTCAAATACTGAACTAGAAGGCTTTCCTCTTCTTCTTTTTCCCACCTGCCACCTTATTTCTGACACCAATAGCTTCTTCTGTGTCATCGTCATCATTCCGAGATCGCTTCTTCTCTCCCTGCTCTCGCATCTCCTGCAATGCAATCAAGAGATGGATCAAGAGTTGTGGCACCTGAGGAAATTCAGACTACAACAGCAAGCAGAAACACAAAAAGCCAGCACTCACCATTCGAGCAAACCTCTGGGCCTCAGCCACACGTTCTGTCAGCATCATAACTTCCTCCTCTTGCATGGGGAATGCTGGCAGCTTCTTGCCAATCAGGTGTTCAATGCGCTGGAACAGCTCTACGTCGTACCTGAGAAAAGACAAGACACCAGCTTGAACCAGCCCTCCTGAGAGTGCTTCAGCTGTCACCACCCACAGACATTTCTAGCCCACCACTCCTTATCTCCTGCCTGCAGATATTGTTAGCTTGTGCTGATGGTCTCACAAGCAACTCTTAATTGCATTCAAATGATGCCATCATCTGGGACAGCTTCACTGATGTACTCATTTGTTCAAAAGAATTTGTCAAAGACTTTGAGACAATTACTTCAGTATTTATCAAGACTCCACACTTAACCTGCATTATATATTATAAAAATGTACGTGTATTATACAATCCAATTATAAGCAATTAGTTCTCTCCATTACATGTCTGCTTCTAGAATTTATCTAGACCTCTCTCCCTCCCTATCCTGGGCTTTGAATTCTCTCCCCTTTAACTGAATAAATCCAACTGGCACCTCAAAATGAAAAGTAGTATTTTCTTCTCATCCAAGATGAGGTCAGATGCCTTCTGCTCTGAAACACAGCTGGTAAGAAGCAGCCTTCCACGTTTTAACACTTACTGTGTGACAAAAGTGATAGATTTGCCAGATCTTCCAGCTCGAGCTGTTCTCCCAACACGATGAATGTAATCCTGAAAATAATTTTCTTGATATGTAACAAAAAACGTGCACCAAACACAGAACAGAAGTTACAGGAAATCAGGCTATATAATTTTTCTTTAGGAAATAACAAGAAAATAGGGAGAAAAATACAGCCAGGATTAAATACTTGGGACTGTAAGCAGTATCAGGTTTTGAGAAGATATCCTTATGGAGACATATCTTTGGTTTCAACATTCGAATTCTTCTCTTTCTAAAGGAGACCACCACCTCCAATGATTCAAGACCACAGCACAAAAGCTGTGATACATGACTTTGATAATGAACTATCACTTCCTTGGAAAGCTAATATTTAAAGTGAGCCAATGCCTGCATTTTCAGTCTTGGGATCCAGTGCTCTGCAGTCTGTCTTCCTGACAAACTCTCTGGCAAGTAGATTTAAATTTGGCAAGCACAGTGAAAGGGAGGATGAATGAGAACAATTTGGAAGCATCTGATTTATTGAGTGTCTTCTGTTTATATGGCTCTAGGCTGTTTTCCAGGTTTTGTACTGCATTATGGAAATTAAAATACTCCCTTCTTCATGCAGGATCTGTGGAGAAAGGAAGTATCATGAAAAAGGATGTGTTCTGAGCCATGGTTAGATGAGAGGGAGGGGCATAAAAACTGTAATGATGCCATTCAAGCTGCTGCCTCTACCATTACTTTCTTTTAACTTCTGCCCTTTTATGATGTCAAAAGCAGTGTCTTCAAAAGAACCACCATATTTTCTTCTGGTTGAATTGTGTAGATAATCTTTGATCATTATAAGGAGTGACAGCAATTCCTGAACTGCATGGTAGTGGTAAGCTTTCTGAAAGTAGCCTGGGAAACAACAGTTATACCCCTAAGATAAAACCATGCTTTCTGTAAGGTAGAGAGTTAGCACCTCAATTTTTTTCCAGTCTGCTGTACTTTTGTGATATGAAGGTGAAACATACTAAAGACATCTTTCTTGATCAAATCCTCATTGAACATAATGGGAGAAATTTTACTTATTTTTTTTAAACACCATTTAGAATGTGAAGGCAGACCTGTATCACAGGAACAGAGATGGCTACTTGAAACTAGTAATATGTTAAAACTCTTTTCAAAGTCTAGAAGTTCTTTAATGCAACATGGCAAAGCATCTACTCTGTGCAGACATACAAAGACACAGAACACTCCTCAGTTTCCCTCTTCGCTTATTGGATCAGTTTTACAATCCAGATGAGGCCATCCAACCAGAGATACCAACTCAATTGCAGAGGCTAACTACATCTTTTAGTCTACACAAGCATGAACTAGGCTTCCAGTCAGCAGAACGAAAAAGGTCTCTTTGTTCCTTTGTCTAATTTCACCATGCTCCTGGTGACCAGAAGCTCTGAGCTGACACACAGACTATCTTACCTTAGAGTGTGTAGGAATATCAAAGTTTATCACCACATCTACATGTGGGATGTCGAGACCTCTGCTTGCAACATCAGTAGCCAGCAGAATAGAACGTGCCTTTGCCTTGAACTTGTTTAGAGAGCCCAAGCGTTTATTCTGGAAGAGAGGAGGACAAATGGAATGAGAGAATAATGCTCATTCTGGTTAATACACTCTTGCTGAAATAGTGGTATAGAAGAACTCGGGGGGAAGCTACTCAAAAACCTCACTTCTCTAATTTCTTTTTGAACTATTACAGAGCCAGTGGCTGCATTCACATTAGTTAAACTTCTAGGGACTAGTCCAGTCCACTAGCTGTGAAACACTCCTTCCGCAAGGAAGGTTGCTCTGTGACTCAGTATGGTGCAGCCCATTTCCCAAGCAACAGGTCTCCTCTCTACTCCATTCTGTGGGGCATGCCCATACCTGACTCATCTGCCCATGGAGAGGAATGGCAGTGAACCCCAGGTTGCGGAGCAGTAGAGCAGTCCTCTGAGTATTGTTACATGTACTACAGAATATCATGAAAGAGTTTCCAGCTAGTTCATTCAAGATATAAACCAGGTAGCTGTCCTGTAAAGAAACAGAGAAGAAAAAAAAAAAAGGTAATTACATATGCTATATTAAAGAGTAAATATAAGCCAGAGAAGATGACAAGATACTGGGTAGATGTCGGAACAGTAAGTCAAGAAACAATCAGAAGGAGAAAGAAACAGAAATGGCATTACCTTGAATTTGGAGGGGATGAAAATGTAGTACTGCTGTAGTTTTTCAACTGTCTGATATTTGGAAGAAACAGCACATTTAACAGGATTCTTCAGAGCAGCACGCTGGAGTTTTTGAACCTGAGAAGATCAGTGTAAGTTAATACCAGAAGATCAGTGTAAGTTAATACCAGATGGACAAAGATCTCATCAGAAACCTGCATCATACAGACTAGTTAACAATATAGCCCGATGGAAGGAGAACTACAGCAGAGTACTCTGCTCTCACCTTCTTGGTCATGGTAGCAGAAAATAGGAATGTCTTCCTGTCTCGAGGAATCACTTTTAGTATCTTATCCACCTATAAAAATAGAAAGTAAATAGAAATACAGAATACAACAGCAATCAAGGCATAAGCCTCCTCAAAAGTCTGATGATCATCCAAATGTGAGTCTAAGCTGACTTAGACTCACAGCATGAACCCCAGAAGGCCAACAGCAGTGCAAGTATCGGGCAACATTCCTGCAGAAACGTGTGTGCGACTGTGTTTTACAGTAACCGTGTTAATGTCAGGGGCTCCAGAGAAAACAAATATTTAGAGAAAAAATGCATCCTGCTGTCTTGCTAGTGCTATGCAGAACTCTGCCAAGTTCCACTCTCACCATAGACCTTTATGCAATTGTTAGATCTTTGTTAAAATTTGCTATTAATTTCTACAGAACAGCTGAATACTGTGTTGCTACATAACTGTATGATTTTGAAGGGACTCAAACTCTTTTCTTCAGTTTGCTGTACTTTTGTGGTATGTGTTGTGTGTTCCAAACTCTTCTTTTGGCAGATTCCTACCTCCGTCTCAAAATCCATGTTAAGGATCCGGTCAGCCTCATCCATCACAAGGAACTTCAGGGCTCGTAAGTTGAAGCCCTTTGTGTTCTCTAAATGATCAACTAGACGGCCAGGGGTTGCTACCAAGAAAAACACAAGAGCAAATTTAGAATGAAAGCAAAGGAAAAAATCCAAAGAGACAAGAGAGTAGTCCATTACAGAAATGGAATTCTTTGCCCAAGAGAAGTAAAGACAGATTGCTTTGTGGGAAGGACTCTTTCATAAGGTATCTTCAGAGTGTTTTGAAATAGCCTAATGGAGTCAGAATCTCTGAAGAATGCCCTACTTTCCTCACCCCCCTAAAAAAAACACAAAACAGACTGTAGATGAGCTGTACTAAGAAGCATGATATTAGCATTTTGGATACTTGAGGAGAATGAAAAACCAAGTCAAAGGCAGTCTAGCAGGAATGCTTTGGAGAAAGCTGTAGCAGCAAGCTACTATACTTTAGAAACATTAACAAGCCAGTACTCAGATTTCAGGACAAAAATAAATGAAGGACGTACTCTCACTTCTCCTTCAAGTGCACCAAACCTTTTAGAACTCTTTCTTGGACAACTGCAGTTTTTGAATATTAGTACCCATACTCCCAGTATATTAACTTACCAATTATAACATGTGGTTTCTTGGCTAAGGCCAGAGATTGAGACATCGTGTCAATTCCACCAACAACAACCGCTGCAGGACAAATAAACAAATAGAATATAGTGAATCTCCCAGTGTAGCATCAGCCAGCCCCTGGCACCAGTGTTTCCTCCTACTCCCTACCACCCACAACAACCCTATACAAATGAAAGGCTACTTGTTTTTATAAGAATTCACTTTGGTTTAGCACATCTGACCTTCCCTTCTTAAGCCATACAGTTCAGACTTTACTGGCACCAGGTATTTTATTTTCATAGTTGAAGAGCTACAGGTAGAACGTATTCCTTGCAGCTTAACTCAGATGCAAAACTCTAAAAAAACCCACAAAGTTTTTGCATTTGTTGAGAATATCCAAAGAACAAATACAACCAGTCGGAAGAAAAGATTAAACTACATCACGTTACAGAGTGGAGCTCTATGCAATTTCACTGGACACAAACTTACTATTAAAAAGATTCTCTTCTACTTCCATCTTTAACTGTTTGGACATAAAATGCAGAGATCTGCAGACTACTCCATGAGGAAATATCATACAGTCTTTCTTTCCCAAACCTGATACCAGATCTCTGTCTTACAGCACCACAAGCTTTCCTTAACTTTTGTTCAACCTTCTACACAAAGAGTCTCTAGTTTCTCCTTTGCAATCTAGAACTGACAAGCTTCAGTCTTTAGGAAAACTGCTCCAATATCACAAAGCTACTTACTACTGTGGACACCAATAGAGGATCCAAGAGCTTCAAACTGCTCTGAGATTTGGAAGGCCAGCTCCCTTGTTGGTGTGAGGACAAGAGCAAATAATCGCTGAGGTGTTTCCAGCAGTGCTTGAAGAATTGGCAAAGCAAAGGCTCCTGTTTTTCCGGAGCCAGTTTCTGCCAGTCCAATGACATCTCTGCCTACAAGGAGCAATAAGGATGGCAAAAACTGTTACGAATCTAGATCAGAGAAAAATGCCTTTAAAGCACAAGAATTCCCTAAGTATAGAAAAAAGAGACACATAAAGGGTAAAGAAGAACAAAGGGCCAAACCAAAGAATTTCAGAACATCTCTGCAGTATTTTTACAGTGCAACTTCATTTGTACAATAATTACAATCTCGATTCTTTCATTCTTTAGTTAAACTTCTGCCAATATACAGGTTTTCATACAAACTTTAGATTAAAAAAATCTTTACTTTATTATTTCTCAAATCTGACTGTCAATTTACAGCCCATTGCTTCTGCCTCGGTCATTATTCTAGACCAACTGTTATCTGTTTACTGCCTTACAAGGAAATAGGTTCCAGTGTTTGACACTTAGGTCATACCAACTACAAGACAAGAGCACTACCAAACTCACACTTCACATGCCACAATTAATTTTGTGCCATTGATTGAGAGAGTAATCTAAACTGGTTTGCAGAAGGAAGGATTAGGACAGCAAGTCCTTTGCTCAAAACCAATGCACGCAACAGGGTAGAATTCATCAGTAGAATCCATTCTGACCTCCAGAACTCTTACAGCTGAGAAGAACATGCTGCCAACAGGCTTTAACTTGGTGACAACCTCTCAGGAATGCAACCTTACTTTATTACTTTTTCAAGAGAATCTTATATGTAACGTAAGAGTCTGACAAGAGTTAAGTACAAAGACTGAACAGACACTGGAAGTTTATTGCCATTCTGTCACTAAGTTGTTCTGTTCCTGCTTCACAGTGCTTTGGGTTTTGTTTTTTTCTAAAATCCATTGAAATATTCTAGTGGCAGAAGTGTTTGCTGAATTCCATAATTTATTTTCCTGTATTTCGAGGATGTTTAGAGAAAGCCACTGTGGTTTAGTTATTACTCACTCCAGAAATCTAATTTCAAAAAATTGCCTGCTAACAGCAAAGCAGATTACATAAGCTATGTAATCAGTCAAGGCAACTCCAATTTGAGACACACACTGTAAATCTCTACCAGAAGAGGCACAGTCCTAAATCTGTAAGAAGTTTCCTGTGTATCCTTGAGTAGTACAGAAAGAAAATGGTCAGTGCAGACTATCAGCTCAAATGACTAACAACTCTATTTAACATGGAGTGTCAAAACTACGTAACTGTAGGGAACAGTCAAGAACCCATGTCTGTAGAAATTAGTAATCTAAGATCCACCTGAGAAGGACATGAGAATGAACACAGAAACTACTTCCAGATACAAATCTTCAATGATGAAGAAGTGAGAACACTCTCGTTCCTGCCACTTACTTCTCATTCAGCAAAATTCATTCACATAGGTTTCCTGGGGCATCCCCAGATCTGGGGTCAGAGAAACACACCGCTCACCTTGGAGAGCCACTGGAATAGCCTCAACTTGGATCTTTGTTGGCACCTTCCATCCTAACTGGTCACAAGCTTCACACAGGACATCCGTTACACCCTGAACATTAGTGAAAAGAGAAAAGGGAAACAGACATCATCAAGGTGATCTAAATTAAATGATAGATTTAAGTTAAATACATGCTGCCAAGCTTGTCTCTATCAGAGACAAAACTCCATCAGGCAGCCAGGCTGCTCATAGTGACCCATCTCCACCCAGATTTGTCCAAAACTGGTAGAGGTGACTGCCATCAGTAAGAAATTTATATTTTTTTACACTAAGACCTTTCCACACACTCCCAACTGTCTCTCTTTCCCTCTGGGGGTATCCCATGAGCACGGAAAAAAGAACAGGCCTGGGCAAGGTAACACACGGAAAATACAGGCAGCGGGCTGAGGTGCACTGCCCGGAGCAGCAACGCCAGCCGCACCGGAGCAGCGGCCCGAGATCCCCAGACCTCCAGCCCGGGCACGGCATCGCGCTCGCGGATCAGCGGCCGCAGATCGGCGGCCGCGCACCGGCGGCTCTAGGGAGGGGCCGCCGCCCAGGGCAGTGCCACGACAGGGCGAGCGCGGCGGGGCGGCGTGGGGCACGGCCCGGCACACGGAGCTGTGCGAGGAGCTCCTCCCCCGTCTCCCCCTCGGCCTGACACGCGGCGGAGGGTGCCCCTAGGGACGAGGGAGGGGACAGCGGGGGCAGAAGCGGCTCCAGCCCGGCCTCACCAGGTCCTTGAAACTCCGCGGCTCTTCCACTGCCACCTCTGGCTCTGGCTCCGGCTCCACCACTGCCTCCGGCACCGCCGCCCGCCCTTCATCGTCTCCTGCTGCCATTTTGGACCGTGCGTTCTGGGGCAGCGCGGATCACTCTGGGAGCTGTAGTTTTCCGTGGGATGTGTTATGGGATTTGTAGTTCGGAGGAAAGAGCCAATCGGAGTGGAGGGGCGGGGCTAGGCTCCGCTCCGCACGGCAAGACATGGCCCGTCTCGAGGGGAGCGCGCGACGGTCGTTAACCGTCGGGGCGGTTGTTTGGCCGCGCCGTCAGAGCACGACGGCGCTGGAAGTGCTGCCGTGAGGTGCAGGCAGCCTCGTTTTCTTGAGGTCAGAAGATACCTTCTGCATCCCGAGTTCCTCAGAGTGCAGCGGCCCTCTGGGAAGTGGGTATAAAGCTCAGGGTAGCAGCTGCTGTCATTTTCTACCCTCACGACGTAAAAGAGCCGGTGTCGGCCGAGTTGCCGTGTCTGTGGAAACATCCTGGCTCTGTGCAAGGTCATTGGGCATCAAAAGAAGCATGGCCTGCAAGTGGAGGGAGGTGATTCTGCCCCTCTACTCCTCCCTGGTGAGACCCACTTGAAGTACTGCATCCAGGTCGTCAGCAGAGGAAAAACATAGGTTTGTTAGAGTGGGTCCAGAGGGGGGCCACAAAAATGATCAGAGGACTGGAACACCTCTCCTGTGAAGAAAGGTTGAGAGAGTTGGGGTTGTTCAACCTGGAGAAGAGAAAGGCTCCAGGGAGACCTGATTGCAGCCTTTCAATATGTAAAATTGGCCTATAAGATGGGGACAGAGTTTTTTAGCAAGGCCTGTTACGATAGGACAAAGGATAATATTTTTAAATTAAAAGAGTGTAGATTTAGATTAGATGTAAGGAAGAGGTTTTTTGCCATGAGAGTGGTGAGACACTGGCATAGGTTGCCCAGAGAGGTGGTAGATGCCCCATCCCTGGAAACATTCAAGGTCAGATTGGATGAGGCTCTGAGCAATCTGATCTAGTTGAAGATATCCCTGCTTATTGCATAGGGATTGAACTAGATGTCCATTAAAGATCCAACCCAACCCATTCTATGATTAAGCAGCGCACTTGAGGAGCCTTTCTTTTAAATGTGTTCAAAGCTTGTTTTCTTTAAATTTAGTTGGGCTTCTGCTTTTGCAAGGGTGGTTGGTTTATGTGATGAGAGCTGTGCTTTGTTAAATTAGAAACTGTGGGTGGATTTTCACTGAACTCCAGAGAAGTCTCTAGAGAAGAGGAACTTATGGAGCTATAACCACCTGTATTGGGATAAGAGCACAGTGAATTGTCTGTGTGAAAACCAGCCTGTTTGACATTAGCAGCAAATGGCTAAGCCTCTGGCCTGCAGCTCAGCATTTGCACTTCTTAGGTGGTATGAGAGATGGTGTTTTGTACTGGTAAATTCTACAGTTGTGAAAGAACAAGACAAAATGAGCTAGCCAGACACAAAAATACAACAGTATATAAAAATTTATATATATAATACATGTGAAGAGCAAATTAACTTCTTCAGAGGTTCTGGTATGAAACGTTTTGATGTAGTAACGAAGGGCAAAAAAGAGAAGTCAAGAATTGTCATTGTCCCACTTTGTTTTCCTATTTATGGTAATTACTAATGTGCAACTTTGAAGTGCCAGAAATACATAAAATAAACTGAACTGTGGCAATTCAGCACATGAAATGAGAGAACAATGGATGGGAATAGATGCAAACACTCCCCCAGCTCTCTTGATTGCTGCAGTTATGACTCAAGTGCACAAGGAGAGGTGAAAATGGTGATGGATTTAGTTCCCTTTGAGGGAGAGCAGCATCAAAATATCATGTCATGATGGTAGTTCATGAGATCATTGGTTTCCATCTGGTCTGGGTGTGGCCTCTCTGGTCAAAATGCTGATTGCAGCAGGACAACCTTGCAGCTAGGGGAACCTCCTTTGTTTTAGGGAAAAGGGTGCTAACATATCCAAGAGCTTGGGCTTTGAAAGGTCAGCTGAGCCAACTACAAAATTAAACTCATGACTGCATTTCTGAGCAGACCTCCCTCTCGCTTGCTGGTTGGAAAGCCCGACTGGGTGTGCTCACAGTTGAAATGCTGACATACCTGAGCATCTGTCACTGGATTCCAAGCATGCCATTTCCTCTGCTCCCAGAACAATGAAGAAAGTGAGAGGAAATCTGAAGGAGCTCTCTGCGTGACAGGGAAAGGAGAGGAAACCTGGAACAATTCACCGAGAAGCACTGGAAATGAAACTGCTGCATCCCACTGTGCCCAGGAGCAAATTATTTTAAAATAATAAATTAAAAAACAAAACCAAAACACCCAACAAGAAACATCCAGTGTAGATGCTAGTTACAACCATATGCTAAAAAAATTACTGCAGTCTGAGCCAAGAGCTTGCTATCATTTAGTGCTATGGGTTAAGCCTGGCCAGCACTTAGACACGAACCCTTGTAAGAGTCACTGGGATGCCTCAGGAAACAGAGTCTGGGATGTGACGGGAAGTCACTGCTTGTGATTCTTTGTTGAATGCTTGTGATTCTTTGTTGAATTCATTGCCCATTTGACATGGTAGGTGCTCCTTTGGTGGGAATCAATTCAATTCTGGTGAAATTCCAATTTGGATTATCCCCTTTTGTCAGTAAATGTATATGAACAAATGTTCCCTCCTGTCCTAAACTGCTGCTGAGTGAGCCAGCACTCACATGTGATAAAATAAGTGATTCTAAATGGTGATTCCCTTTTTGTGCTTTTCAGCACAGGACACTGCAGATTACACTGGATTTAGAAGTTTTCACTCCAGGGCCCTACTGCATGTTACAAATTTTAGTGTAGATACAATGCCAACTATTTCATAAGGGGTGCATAAGACAAGATGGACAGTGTGTATAGTAGGTCATGGTTAATGGTAAATGATCCTGTCCATCCACTGAGATGCCGAGAGAGAGGTTATTGGGGTATCCTGACTCACTGATTGTACTCTGATGCCTTTTTCATAGACACCTTTTATTATACTTTCAAAACATACTATGGGACTTTGTATTAAAATTATGTTTGCATTCCTGATTCACCATTGAATCATTCCTTCCTGCAGCAGTTCCAATAGAAGGGGAGTGAAAATGGCATCAGGAGGCCTGAATTCATAGCTGCCAGCCCAGGCTAAACATCAAATCACACACATACCTTTCTGCCCTGGGTGCCTAACTACCAAAGGATGGGTTCCACCAGCACATCTACTGCTTTGAAAGGTAAATAACATAACTACCACCAAAAAAGCTGCTTGTCAAAGATACTTCCCCCAAATGTTGTTTGTGACTCTTAAGGGAGTCACAATATTGGAACTAAGCCTACTGGAGTAGGTGCACCCCGTCCTAGCCCGGGTCACTTGCTTCTGGTGCTTTCTTAGTACCAGCTCTGGTGCTCATCTGACCCAGCAGTGAGCTGTTTCAGGGAGCAAAAGGAGCAAGAAATGAATCTTAGCCCCAAATATGTTAGATCTCTGCCATCACAGTTCCTAAATTTGACTCCCCAGGGTATCATGTGAGATCCAGTGCTGACTGCATGGGAGGAGACAGGATGGCATGTCTGGAGCAAGGTGAGGAGGCTCCAACCACCACCTGCCCAGTCTGCTGGCTACTAGATCAAGTGTAGCTGATATGTGAGGGCACAGACTTAGGTTCATGGGACCACCTGTCTGAGGAGGTGTCCAAGAGCACCGCATGGTTTTTGGAGCAAACCAAGTCACACAGCTCCTCTGTTTTGTGTAGGATTACAAATCTTTCAGCCTTTGTGCCCCACTCTGCCTGAGCCTCCCTTTGCATTCCTACCAAACAAACCCGGAGAGGGGAGTAGCTGAGACCTGGCCAGAGAGTGTGGTACCTTGGGCTCAGTTACACTGCATAGCAGCAGCACCATGCAACAGTCCAAATCCTGACTTCAAATGAAGGGTTAGCCAAGGGCGAAAAACAGAACAGAAGCAGGATTTTTTTGCTGCTGTGGCTGAGACTGAAAGAAAAAGTATCTGATTTGTCTCTGGCCACTGAAACAGTGGCTGTAATTGCAGTGCAAGACTGCTGAGCAAACTAGCCCTCGTGAAGCTCTGAGCTATCAAATTCAGGTCCTCCTGCCAGTCAGATTACTCCATTCAGAGCTGTTGTTCCTGTGTTGTTCCCTGTGTGTAGATGTGTGGACAAAACTGCATTGCCAGAAAACTGGGGAGGAGGTTGGAGAACTATGTGTTACATAATTTTCTCTGTGATGATAAAACCATCCATCTCAGAAGCATGGTAAAGTTGTAAGTGATCTGGTGGAGTTAATTGGTGATATGCTGCAGCACTAGAAAAAATTTTTCAGCATGTCTACCTTTGCACAGTGTGCAGTTCACACTCCAAAAACACACTTAGGTGCTCACACTTGTACATCTCAGTGTTTGCATGTCAGAGACCAACATTCACAGTGTACATGAGCTAACGTGCTCACGAGGACATGCACGCACACAGACATAGAGTCATAGAATCATTAAGGTTGGAAAAGATCTCTAAGATCACAAAGTCCAACTGTAAACACATACACTTGTACACAAATGCCAGCTCTGTGGCATGGAGCTGATGACCTCATTTTTCAGTCTTGCCTTCTGAACATGTCCGACTGTTTGTGTGATTCCATGGCTCCAGTGCCTGGACCATGAAATTAAGCAGGGTGAGCCAAGGGGCAGGAATGCGATCACATGCAGGTGTACATAGAGACACTGACACAAAAGTGCTTCAATATTTATTTAATCAAACCAGCAGTGTACTTGTTCATTTTTGGCACACAGGCACAGGCATTACAAGCATGAGTCACACTCTGAGGGACCAAAGCTCTTATTCTTCTTATGTGTAAAAACAAACGTTGATGTCATGAGAGGAAGAGAGAAAAAGGACAAGAATTCAAGCTTTGTGAGATGGAGTGTTGCCCTTCCTAAGAGTTTTCTCAGTGTTACAGAATTACAGAGTGGGTTTTTCTGTCAATTTTGGTTCATGCATCACAGGGAAGTTTCTCTTATCCACTGAGGCATACTTGTGGAGGTGGAATTATCCCTGCATTAACTTCTCTAGTTGTCTCAAGCTAGTTTCTGGGGTCTTTTCCTTGTACCTCTTCCAGGTACTGACATGATACCCGTCATCACAGTACTTGAGCACTTTTAAGTATTTGTCCCAGAAATGTCCTTGTGAGGTAGGGAAGTACTACTGTCCCCGTTTTCAGACAGAGAACTGAGGCACTGAGGGGCCAAAAGTCATATTTAGCAGAACAGTCACCTGAAACAGGGTCCCAGTCCTTACTCCTGCTTCATAAGTGCTCTGCCACTGAATTATCCTACTCCTCTGCACCCCTCTTGAGTACTAGTACCAGTATATATTTTGCTAACATGAAGCCTTCCCTGGGAAATTTTCCTAGGAGTATGTGTAGCTCTCCATGAGTGCTGCCTCCTCCCTTACAGGCAAACCACTGTGGGTCTCACAGGTTGCTCGATCTCATGGAGAGCAGCACCTCCACCCATCTCAGATGTGCTCCCATCACAGATAGGCTCCAGCTCAGACCAGTAACACCAACCTACACTTCCCTCCCTGCTGCAGGAGATATAACTGCTTTTCTCCACCTCTCCCCTGAGGCAAGCTCTGGTCCCAGGCTCACTGAACTGTCCTTCTCCCTCTTTTGGTTCCTAAGATCTGTCAGTGGTTGACAGTGTTTCACCTATTTTACAACTACCAGCATTCAGACTATGCTTTCCTTTTCCTACAGGGACTCTCCCTCCCTCACAGCCAAAGAACAGGTAACTTGCTCTCACATGCTACAGACTTGCTTTCTCTCTAAGAATAGCTGCTTTCCTTTGGATCAGAGGCCTCCTTTTTAAAAGAGAAAAAACGTACATCTTTAAAACCAATTTCAAAACTTTAAAATAATCCTATGTAAATAAATAGAACACAATCATCACAGCTCTCAGCCTGGAGAGGTTTCTTCAAAAGGGATTACAGTTTCTGGCTCTGCTATTTCACCCTGGTATGATGAGCCTTCTATACAGTCTGTCATATCTGGAGCTGCTTCCTTCAACAGCCTTTCCAGATGTACCTTGGTAATGGGACTGTATTCTACTGGAAATGGGCAGCTGGTGGCTTTTTGAGGGCACCTCTACCCTTTAACCATTCATAGATTAATAAGTTATTTACAAATCAGGTTCATTCACGACCAGGACTGCAGGGATTTAATCAGCTTCCTGACATGCTTCTCTTCACTGCCTTGGGGAAGCAGAGCCGAGGAGGTGGCTGGGGCAACAAGGGTCTGAAGAGTGGCCACCTACCCCTACCTTCAGGATCTGGGATCTGCTGCTGTGTACACAATATGTGTCCATTATAACTTCCAACCTGCATCAGGTAGCTACTGTCAGTTGATGGGGGTGGGAGGGGTGTATGTGGAAGCTTTAGCTTCCTGTCAGGAAGAAGTTTGTGTTCAGACATAGATAAGGCACATGAGAGGTATGCACATCTGTGTGAATTAGCACCACCAATATTATAATAGCAACAAGTAGCAGTGCTAACAGTGACAATTAATAATGTAATGTCTCCAAATCTAGTTTTAATTGTGGGGCAAACAAGGTTTCAGCTGGATGGTCTCGGGATCTCAAGAGTGGTTTTAGCACCCAAGCTGAGTCTCCTTGTGCATGGGGAAAGCTCTGTCCTGGACTCAAGAAGTTCACAGACTTCATCCATTGCCCTGGTGCAGGTCTCAAGATTGGCAGCCAGCTTCTGGATTTTGGCCTTCAGCACTGCCTGGCTCACTTTTGTGACCTCCTTTGTGTATTCTGGCACGAGGAAGCTGTGAGAGCCACAGAAGACCATGAAACAGACAGAGTTGTACAGCGACATGGAGGCCCTCTTCTCCAACTGGCGCAGTGTGGGGTCCCCTGGGCCCTGCCGCCGGCGAAGGAACTCCAAGCAGCCAAGGATTTCCCTCATCTGTTTCCGACAAGTCATTGCAATTTCCTGCACCTTCCTCACCTCCTGGGAATTGCAGAGCACTAAGGAGAGATCAGAGGTGATGCTGATGGCCCCCCCAGCAGTGGCCAGGCCCAGACCCACAGCTGATGCCAGAAGAGAGGCTCCCAGTGTCACTGGGCTCAGGGACAGTCCAACGATGGCTGTGACTGCTCCTGCAGCGGTCAGGGTGCTCCCGCTGACATTTGCAATCACAGACCTTTTGCGGAGCTTGTTGAGTTTATGGGCGGCCTTGTGAAGGTGAGCAATTTGGCCATGCAGCCTCCGTCTCTGATCCAGCAGCGCTACATGGAAGTGGTGTGTAGGGTCAAGTGTTTGGGGAAAGGCAGCACCATTTCTCTCCATGGCCTCTGTCCAGAAACAGAAAAGGCTAGATTGGGATTTATGCTAAAAAAAGCCATGAGAAATGATCAGCCTGGACCACCATTTCAGGGATGGCATGCAGCCAGCTTTTTTTTTTTTTGCTTCACTAAGCTACATAGAAGGTTTGCTGTCTGCACACACGTACACACTCACATACACACACACATGCACAAACATACATGTACATTTAATTATCATATTCCACTGTAACTTTTAGACAGAGGAACTTTTAAATGTTTTTCTTGTTCCCTGAAAGGACTGAAATATTTTAAGGGCAGAGGTCAGAGGTGCTGTCATTGTTACCTCTGTGAAGACACAAAACATCTCTTCTAACCCTGGGGACAGAAATTTCCTTGATTTTAAGTGACTCAGTGCCCAGAGTAGTGATGCTGCCAGAACTAATATGTTGTCCCCACGGTGGGATTCAGGAGATCTGCAATATTCAAAGGCATCTTTCACAAAAAAGGCCAGGCTCTGAGGAGGTGAAAGCCACACATCCCAGGTTGCTATTTAGGGGTCGTTTACGATTGAAGGAGGACAGAGGGAAGCTGCTTAGGCTAGTCAAGGTCTGACTTTTCCATCTAGGAGGTGAGGAGCTCATTGATGCCTCAGATGGGTATTGTGAATGTCTGAATGTCCTTCCTTTCTTTAAGCCTAAGCAATTCAAGGTCCTGCAGCATTTTTTTGCCTATTGTAACCTGGTGCCAGGGTCTGGACAAAGATGGGAACCATTGTTCTGTGGTGCTTAGCCCAACCTGTGGTGGTGGATCCCCAGTGACAATGGCAGGGAGGCCTATGGACCTTGTTTAAAAGGTTCATGAAAGGCACATCAGAAGAACGAGTCCACTTTAACTGTGCATTCCACTGGGGATGGGAGAACAGGGAAGATACAGGGGCCTGTGACTAGAAAAGGCTTGAAAACTGCTGGCTATGGCAACCTCCCCTGGCAAGACAGCAGGAGAGTGTCTTCCATTCTGGAGAGTGAATCTTCAGGTGATCTCTATTTGCTTTATCAGTTGTTTGTCACAAAGGCAGAAAGAAATGTTAGAAATGTTCCAATAAGCATTTGCAGGTTGCTCTAGGGCTACAAAGTGGTTTACAAAGGAGGCCAGTATCCTTAATCCTGCTTACATACAGAGCAACTGAGTCAAGGGAAGCAACAGGAGTGATGTAGCATTGTCACTTGCCTGGTTGGGGCAGAGCTTTTATGCTCTACAACACTGCACTATGCACAAGGCAGTGGTGCCTCTGAACCTAGCAAGGTTTAGCCATAGAGATAAGAAGTTGTTTGCAGTCCATAATGCCCTCATAGCCAAAAGACAACTCTGCAACAGAAAGACTCTGTCCCAGAGCCAACTAAGCAAAACTATTCATTGCTGCAGCCACCTTTTCAATTAAGTCTTCTGTACTGTGTGAATTGGAGATGCCTGGTCCCTCACATAGGCACAATATTTGGTTAGGATCCTTGGGGCTTTCATTCTCCAGAATCCTTGTTTTTTAGGAGGAGGAAACTTCCTATCATAAGAAGTCTTTCCATCCTGAAGTGTGTAAGTAAATAATTCTCACTGCAATTTTTTCCCTTCTGTTTGTCCTAATCCATCTCATGCAGAATCCTTTAGGACCTCTCCCTATACCCTTCAGAAGAACTACCCCAGTCTCTTTTGGTATCATTAGGCCACATAGTACCTAGTGCTTTTCTTAGTGGGAAGCAGTCTCCTCTTATTTTTTTCACTGTGGTCAGAGATGAAGTTGAAAGCACAAGGACTAACACTAAACTAAATGGATACTGGCATTGAAATGAACAGTGAGCATATAAATCAATAACTTAGCAACAGATCAATTTGATGATCAATAAATATATCTATTCCTGCAACCCCTTAACAATTTTTCAGATTTTCTTGCTGAGAACAGTCTCAGGTAATAACAGTGGCCATCTCACTGCAACTAGTAGAACAGTCATTCAATATATAGCATAACCCATACAGTGATACATGTCTTTTGGAATACACTGATTTATGGCAGCATAAAGGAAAAAAAAAAAACAAACAACTCCTGCTTTTAGAGAAAAGTCTCCCCAGTAATAAGGGTATACATTAGTCCAAAATCTGCAACTGCTTTCCTAATACAGTACTCAGAGAGACTCCAAAAAATACTGATTCAAACTTACCTTTAGTTTCCAGCTCACCTCCCCAAAGACAAATTTTGATCCGTTTCTGAAGGAGACCAATTTATAGCTCCTGTGGACCAATTGCTGTGATGGGAATGCTTTGCCTCATACTGGGAGTTTGCCATTTCCTGCTCTCCCTTGTGCAGAAGGATGTGACACACTGGAAAGTGACCTGCGGGACAGTGAGCACACATCATGTTCAGGAAACGATCCCTGCAAATGAACATTGTGTGTTCGCTTTTCCTGAAGTGTAGGGGGAAAAAAAAATTTTAAAATCTCAGCCTATTCCTGGTGCTGAGCTAGTGCAGTCATTCCCCCCTGGGAACAGTTGCCTTCCCTTTCCCTGAAATAGCAACTGACTTTACTCTGTGTTGGAGCTGCCAATTGCTTGATGACTGAAGTTTACCCCCTCTACACATCTACAGCCAGTGGAGCATCAGCCAGCCAGCTACTTCATTCAAAGCCAGTGTACTTTTAAAATCCCAACTCTTTCAAACAATCAAGTGTGTGACTGGCTGTGTGAGAGCTGGAGCAGTGCTCCACTCCATAAAAAGGAAGCAGCTCCACAGCAAGATGATTGCTCTGAATTCCCATTTCTTCTCATTCTGAATAGATAAAACCACACAGCATCCTGCAAAAGGAGTGATTTCCCTGTGGTTTTGCACTGTTTCTTAACCATGGGCACCATGATGGGCCCATGCCAACCTCATGAAGTTCAACAAGACCAAGTGCAAGGTCCTGCATCTGGGTTGGAGCAATCCCAAGCACCGATATAGGCTGGGCAGTGACTGGCTTGAGAGCAGCCCTGAAGAAAAGGACCTAGGNGAGAAACAACCATGTTGTTTTCCTAAGGTACTTACCCAGCAATCAATGATCAGAGAGAAGGAGTCATTGGGATCTCCTCTTTTGCTGCCTGCTCTTGCCTGGCAGTTGTGCCCAGGTACAGATGTGGCCAGAGGGAGGAAGTTATGAAGGTATTGGGGAGGAACAGCTTAAGTGACACTCCTGGCACTGCTTTTCACACTGAGCCAGGGCCTGCTTTAATCAAAGACAGATGATTTTGGATGGGTTCAGGAAGAAAAGGTATTTTGGTGGCACTAAGTGGTGCAGCCCACCTTAGACCAAATTGGCATATGTTCTTATTGGCACAGGGCCTTTGGTGCCTTTGGGAACCTTTGATTGTGTCCTAGTGTACCCTGGCCTGGCTAATCTGAAAGCTACCTAGCTGTCACTGAGTGGCAGGGCTTTACTGTTGAAGGTGTGAGATGTATAATCACACAATTGTTGGAGCTGACCTTAGGAAGGGACAAGAACTGAGAGGCAGCAGGCAGGGAGAGGAGAAGGCTGAAATTATTTGTTTCAATTGCAGCCTGGTTTTAGATCATCTTAAAATGGCTGTGAAACAGTATTTCCAGTGTTTTGTCAGAGGTGGACATGCATGAAATGAAATATTAATGAATAAACAAACAACATTGAAGAGTTACTTCAACCTGTCACAGACCTGAAAAGAGAAAACATTGTTTTGAAGATGCTTAAATAAGCAATCTTGGTCTCTTACACTTTGTACATATTGCACATTAACAGGAAGATGAGTTTTGACACTGAAGGAAACTGGTTTAGCCCTTCCCTTTGTTTTAGCAAACGTGTTTGAAATGGAGCCCATCTGCCTTGGTGAAGGTTTGCAGTTGATAGAAACAAGAGCTCTTTTGAACATTCCCACATAGAACAGGCTTTTTTTATGTAACTCCATCTGCATTAGGATTTGTGTCAGCAGAGATGTCCTTGTTAGGACAGTGAGTTTTGGTAAAATGAAATAATGAAGGGGAAAAAAAAGAAAAAGGTCTAGAATGAGCCTGAGAAGATGACACAGTTTTGGTTGCTTTTCTTACTTTCTTGGTGTTCTTCTTTCAATACACTCAGCTGCAAAATGTTGTCAGAAACCCCTGCAATGCTCAGTGTGTAGGTGAGGACATGATTTGAGCGCAGAAGAGACAATTCACTTTCTGTGTAGTATTCCCTCAAAGAGTTTCCTGGACACTGAAAGACCTGCACTTCACACAAGATGAGATGTTGGTCTCAGCCTAGGATAGTTTCTCACAGAGATCATCCCTGGGCTCCTTCGCTGTCTAAAGAGAATGTTTTTCCATAGTCCACTCCATTAAAGAGGTGCATGTCAGGAAAGTAAGGACTTCCTATGAGGAGCTACAGATGTCAAATTCATTTTTAAAAGAAAATATGTATTAGAAGAAACATTATTTCCTAGGGAGTTGCCCTACAGCAGCATGCTTTGATCTGGTTTTGTCCCTGCTGACACTCTGACAAGCATCCCTTTGGTGAAAGTGCAGGTCTTCTCTCCCAATCATCATTACAGAGACTCCCTCCAGCAAAGGTGAGTAGGTGGGACTGGGAGCAGGATGGGAGAGGAGCATCTTCTCTGAGCACCTCCCAGGGACTGAAAGGCTTTCAGTGCCATTACTTCACCTACCCAGATGTGAGCACATCTGAGTTACCAAGTAGGTCCCAGGGGCCCGCTTGGAGTGAATCTCAGCTACCAGGAATCTCAAGACTTGCAGGATAGGTCTGACCTTCATTGGGCAGTCCTAGAGCTAGGAGAGGCCTCACCATCTTGCCTGCTGTACGTTTGCTGCCAACCCCTCTGCTATTACAGTGTCTTCATTCTTGGCCTGTGAAGCACTTGGGCTTGAGGGTAGAAGGGACACAGAAGGTGTTTCACAGCTACCCTGGCCAAAAATGGTCTCTCTGCTCCACCCTTTCCCATCTAGACACATCCTCTTGAAATAGGCAGAAGCCAGACCCATGAAAAATCTGCCCTGAAGGCATTTTGTGGGAGCAGATGACCAGCAAGGGGAAGGAAGGATGTTTTATTGCCTCAGCTCTCTTCCTTCCAGTGGATTTTGGTAGAAAGGACTGGTGTTCCTCCTCTTGTTCTCTCCAGCAGAAGGGATATATAGCAGAAGTGTTTATTCTGAAGCTGTTTGGAGATACGGCACTGTAACATTTGAATGTAAATGTTTAGCATTTGAAGCTGGAGTTTCAAAGATACATTTCCTTTATTAACATTGTTTTGATCAGATAATTTGAGCAAATTTACATTCAAATATCATCTTTTTAGCAGAATATTTCTGTCACACTTGGTGCTTTCAACCTTAACTACTGGATCCAGGAGCTAAAAGTTGCCCTTTTTTCCCTTTTCTTGTTTTCTGGGATCAGTTGAATCAATGACAAATTTCAATTCTTTACAGCAAGTCATTTGTTTAGATTCAGTGGGAACATGATAGGCAAAACCTAAACCAAATAAAGCAAATTAGATCAAAAAGGGCTGCATTGTATTTTAGTAACCTCACCAGTGGATTCAAATTAATTTTTTGAAAGCATTCCAGAATGAAGCAAGATGCTCTGGGCTCTGGTCACCAGTGTGTGTGACTTCAGTTGGCTTTGGAGAAATCTACAAAGAGGAGGGCAGGGTAGGGGGAACAGGACAGCCTGTGGGATGAAAACACCTCTTGTTTGTTCCAATTAAGTAGGATATTAGCCAAGTGCATTGACCGTGCCTGTTCCTGCTCTGTGAGCAAGCATTCATGTGGCAAAAATACCACCCTAAATTGCCTTGTCAAAACACTGTCAGCAGTGTCAGCAGAGATCAAATATTTATTTGCACATGGAGAGTGAATTTCTGCAATGGACTTAAACGAACCAGTTTATATGGCCATTTGTCACCTTTAATTATATGTTTCAGTGCAGGCTTTACAGCAGAAGGCTCTTTCTCTGGCGCACAAAACCCCAACTCCCCAGTTAGCCCATATGCCTCCAGCCTTGCCTATGGCACAGCTGACATGACTGAGTGCGGCTGTGTGCAGGTTCTGCTGAGATCAGTGCTGCTGGAGGACTTTTCTCTGCTCAGTGTCTCAGCAGTGGCAGCAGCAATGCCACAATGAGCAAGTCTGTCTCCTCATACCCTCAAGCACGGTTCAGAATAGACAATCATTACCATATTTCCAGAACTGCAAAGAAATCTAATAGTTTGGTGAAAAATATAAATTAGGTAGTCTGGTTCCTTGTGGCTCTTTTCCTGTGGATTTCTTGGTGGCTCAGCACATATTGCAAAGTTTTTCTTGTAGGAAAGAGAAACCTGTATTCTTCTCATCTACAAAACAACTTATTTTCATGGAAGTTACAAGAAATCAGTCTGCTTTGTCAAATTCTGGCTGAGACAGCTCAGGAAGCTCAAAGGCTACAGGTTGACAATCCTGCCAACAGCCCTGCTCGTTTCTGTAGGGAATCAGGCTAGAACAAATCCCTGTGTCCTGCAACAAAACCAGAAGGCACAGATGTCCATGGTTTCTTATTCCCCTTTACCAGTGTGAATCTTGCAGTGCTGGCCAATCTGCAGTTTCATGTACTGCTCCATGATCTTTCCCCTGACAGAGTGATGTCCATGTCCTCCAATGCAGGAAAAGGAGTTGCTGGTGCAGGAACCTTCAATAGAGTTTCTGTACCACATGCTGGCAGCTCTGTGCAGTGCCCACAGGACCCCAGTCTGAACAGGAAGGAAAAAGCAGCTCAGCTGGGAAGTGTGGCACCAACATGTCTTTACCAAGAAAACTAATGGGCTGGAAATACTTAGGTGTAAACCCCCAAAACTAGTCTCAGGAGCCTTGGGATAACAGATTACTGGGTAGACATAGCATTTATTAGCTAGGAAATGAGAGTGTCTGTGATTCCATCAAGCACGGAGCTTTTAGCTGGCTCCCTTATTTGCCCCGTGCCAGTAGCAAATTTCTGTCTGGGTTAATGATCTCTAACAGAGACACTCCCACTATCTCTTGCTCTCCAGTTTTTGCTTTCAATTGCTCTGATATGGCCATTGGTGAGGTGATAAGTCTCAGCTTTGAGGGTACCTAGAAAAACTCTAAACTCAGAGGCTTGAAGGCACCAAGCAACATTTCACTAACCAATCATGATAGAGGAAAGGGCTAGGAAAATGTACCTTTGTCAGGAAAATTGGATTTGTTATCATCCTGGATTTGCACAATGAAAAGTTCCTGATCCTGTCCCTGTACTTGACACTGGCCAGGGCCAGAAAGCTGCAGTGACAGGGTCCACCCCACATCCCTGTGTATTTCCTCACCAGCTACCTGGGCAGTGGCTGAGCAATGTGATTTCAAATGTGCTAAAAAAGTGTCTGCTCCAATACTGAACAAAAAATTTAAAAAAATAAAACCAAAAACTCCTGAGGTGATGTGGAGTCTCAGTGCATTGACATTGTCTGACTTAAATTTTGTAAAAAAACATTAACTTTTTTTTACTATTTTTATGGACTCTAGTATTTATTTTTAAATATATAAAAGCAAAAGAATATGTTTTTATAATTTGTGCTTTCATTTAATCTTAATTCTTTTCTTGCTTCTTCAAGTTAGCCAGCTGTTCTACTGTACATCATTTGCAGCTAGTCAAGAGAGATATTTAATATTCATAACAATACATGGGCATTGAATTGAAAAATAACTTAGATAAGAGAACTTGTAACCAAATTTAAGTATTGGAGATTGAGTGAATTGGATAGACTGAGGCTGCATTGCAGATCTGCATGTTAATTCCATACCAGTTTTACCCATGATGCTAACTTTGTATTGGGAATATTCAGCTCAAACCCCTGAAATTTCATAAAGGGGCATTTTACTTGTCCTGAAATGGTCACAATCATGTGTCACTGTTGCACTCCAACATCAAATAAGAGAGTTTGTCCAACCAGTGCTGCATTTGAAGGAGATGAACCAAAAGTTGAGAGATTTGGACTGTGATGGAAGATCAAATCTTGGATTCCTCTACAATTTTCAGATCTCCTCTCATTTTTTTAAAACACTTGAAAGACCCATTTGGGGTTGTTTTTTTTAATTACTGTTAATTTAATATTGTTAAGAGTTTAGTACCAGGATTAAGGTTCAGCAGGAAACATTCCATATTAAAAAAATGCACTGTGATGGAAACAAATAAGTGAAGTTCATTACATTGATTACCCACCCATTTGTCACCATAGAAACATGACAGACACACAAGGGTCCAAAGAAGTCCAGGAGAAGTTAAAAACTGTTATCTTGAACTTCAGACAGGAAAGCATGTCACCTAATTACAGCTCTCTTCAAAGGTTCACACACAACCGGTTTGTTCACCTCCCAACACTCCCTCTAGAGCCAGGAGAAGAAACAGCCACCCCCAATAGCTCGCTCAGCCCCTCTTTCAGGCAGCTGCTCTATAGTAAGTGACTTATTATAGACAGCAATTCTTTCTCCTTCTCCTGCCCTGCTCGATGTCCCCTAGGTTTGTTAGGTTTATGCTCCAATTTCAAATGTCCTCCCCCACAGAGAATGCTCTGGGACAGAGATGGTCCCTGTAACCCAGCACTCGGTGCCCTGCAGTGCTAGTAGGACATGCTATTGTGAAAGAGTGCAGGTGGTGGTGGTACCTCCCTGCCTGTCTCCTTCAATAACAGACTCCTTTTGCCCATGGATTTATCTGGTACCTTTTGACCCTGCTGATGCCAGCTACCTCCACTGCCTCCTAGGATGGTGAAGTCCAAAGAAATTCCAAGTTACTCGTGATATAAAGAAGTATAGATATACATTTCTTTTACCTGTTTTCAGCTAATATAGTCCCTTCATAGAGTGATCCTTATGCTAGCTGTGTGGGATCAGGCAAAGAGATCATGGGTTCCTTCCAGCCTAAACCATTCTATGATTCTATGATTCTAAGGTTTGGTGATCCTACATTGCCCAGTGGTAGCACATGGTGCCCCCTCATACGTGACAAGTTTTCAGTCACATTCTCAGGATTAGTAGAGGACATGCACAAGCTAGACATATACAGAAGAACACAGGCATTTTCAGAATTATAGAATAATAGAATGGGTTGGGTTGGCAGGAACCTTAAAGATCATCCAGTTGCATACCCACTGCCATGGCCAGGGACACCTCCCACTAGACCAGGTTGCTCAAAGCCCCATCCAGCCTGGCCTAGAACACTTCCAGGGAGAAGGCATCCACAACTTTTCTGGGCAACCTGCTCCAGTGTTTCACCAGTCTTACAGTGAAGAGTTTCTTCCTTACATCTAATGTAAATCTACCCTCCTTCAGCTTAAAGCCATTAACCAGAGTACTGGTAAACGCAGAGCTGTGCTTAGGAATGCAAAGAAAGCAAGTGATGGATGACATCACTCCATCACAGTCCTAATGGTTTCTTCTAGGTCCAGGGAGACTAAGATTCAGTTTCAAATGGCTGAATCTGAACTGAAAAAAAAAACAACAAAACCCCACCAAAACCCAAACCAATTAAAGTATTTATTATTTTTGTCAAGCCAGGACTTTTATATTCAGGTCAGGTCTTCCATTCTCAAAATATGATAGCTGCAGAGTGATTCCTTTTCTGGAACCCAGCAGGGCTGGGAAAAGTAATCAGATAGTCTCATGAAGGATCTGAAGGCATCTTTCAAGCCCAGTACCAAATCTGTTAATGGGAGATCTGGCAAGAGCAAGTCACCACTTCCATGAGGCCTGGGACTGCGCTTCCACAAGTGGGGAAGCTGGCCAGCAGCAGAGCCAGGACGTGGTGGAGACAGGAGCTTGGCCTTTCTCCCAGGCTTCTAGGTCAGATGTGTGCTGTGCCTGAGCTCTCTGCTGCCTGGTGTCCCTGAAGCAATTTCATGAGACTACAGGGATGGTCAGCAGATGCTCTTGGCCTCAGTGGATTCAGCTCGCTTCCTGCACCCTCCTGAACAAATGATCAGGTCATGGGATAGAGGAAAGGAAACCTGGGAGAGAATGTACTTCCCTGCATCTGCAGCTACGCCCTGCATGATTAGCAGAAGCCATAAGGGCAGGGCATGGCTGAGTGACCTCGTGGTTTGTGAACACATGCAGTTTTAAAAGATATTTTCTAAAAATGGCATCATTCCGAGAGGTATAAAGGCTTGGAGGTGTAGTAAAACCTCTCTGGTAGTATCTGATCAAATGCAGCCCTTGAAAAGATCAGATAGTGCCTCTTTTTTGGCAGTTCAGTAATATAAAAAACCCCAACCCGCCACAAAACCAAAGTAAGAAAACAAACAAAAAATGAAAAAATATATTTCCTTAACTATTCTTTGATTTTTTTCTAACCTACCCCAGACACAAACAGTGAAGAGAGACCTTGCTTTTGGGTCTAGCTGAGCTGGGCCTAGGAGAAGACATAGAGCACAGTAAAGCTCTTTGTATCTATCCAAGTTGGATGGAGCCAAGATAGACCCTTTTGTCACTGAGGGCAGCCCAGAACAGGTTCTACCTTACACTTTGTTTCTCACTGCCAGAAGGTGCTCTGCTGGCAGCTGGAAATTGCTGGAGTGAGGTGAGGAGATTGTCCTCTGAAATACCAAAAAAAGTATTTTCAAGGAAGATTCTGTAAAAAAATATTTTAACAACAGCTTTTCCTTTGAGCTCCATGAGATTTGGAGCTCTGGGGAAAGAAAAACCCTAAGCTGCACCAGGTAAGAATTAGATTATCAAGGACAACTCTTCTGACTCATGCTTACATCAGGATCATGGTCCATACAAGTAGTATGTAGAAGAGATGCTTGTGTGGAAGGTGATCTCCTCTTTATTTCCTTACAGGCTATACATGGCTACATGTTTAATTTAGCTGTAAGATACCTTTTCCCAGATTATTCTGTAGCCCATCTCTTCATCATATGAGCTCTTCCATTCCCTCTCCCTATCCCATTCCTGATTAGAGGACATATGGCTTGGGAGGACTGCTCCAGAGGACAGGAGTAGAGGCAGGGAGCAAGCAGCCACATGGTGCTCAGCTCCCGGCTGGGTCTAAACCATGACATAGCGAAAGGAAGGGGAAAAGCTCTGGATTCAATATGTAAGCTCCTGGGGAAGAAGATGAAAACCTGAATGTCTATGCTCACCTGCTGTTGAAAAGCTCCCAATATCCTACTTTGGACCAGGGACGTGGATGGCAGTTTCACAATCTGGCTGAGAATAAAGTTTCAGCAGGAGCTGGGAACACTTCTGTACTACAGAGCACTTGCACAGGAGAAATGGCCCTCATTTGGAGGTCAAAAGAGAAATGGGCTGAGCATGCAAGAGATTGTCAGTGAGCTTTTTAACTGAGGAGTGGGGGAAAGCCAACCAGTGATGACATTTTTCAGGATGGTGTTCCCAAGGACAAGACATAGTAAATTCTGTAGCCTCTAGGAAAGGCTACATCAGGGGACAGCATAAAACAAGAGGGTTGGCATTCAAAGAGAAGGTCAGGGAACTGAATCAGTGCTGTGATTGTCTCAACATCAGGGCTTGAAGCCTGGGAATCAAGACAAGAGCACTGTCAGATTTTGCTGATATGGTAGTCACTTTGGAAAGCTTTAGCTTGTTAAAAGAAGGCTCAAAGGAACAACTGGGAGGATTAAATTCTCACAGGTGGGTGGAGATGTCTGAAGTGACTATGCTGGGGACACAGTGATAGGGCTACCATGCACCTAGAAGAGTCTGAGAAAGGGAAAGATGCTGGTGCTGATAACAGGAGGAAGGGTTGAGAATAAGAAAGCATCATTCAAAAAGCTGTAGGTGTGCCTAAGTAAAGAGTACAGAAAAGTACATAAACTCTAGCGGATTAAGCATAAAAATAAAAATAAGCTTTCCAAAAGAGGATTTTAGTTAAAAAAAAAAAATCAAAACTAGTACTAAGTCCTCTGCCTATCACAGCAGCAGCAAAAATCCTGCTTGAGACCTTGTCAGACCATAGGACTCTTGGTCTATAAGCCTACTGGCTATGCCGGACACAGTGGGGGAGCTATAATGAGGGTCAGAAGAGCGTTCTGGATCAATACACCCTTTTTAATAGTGTTAGCATAGTTTCAGCATGCAAAGCGAAGTCCTGCCTTACAAACATCTTGGAGGTTTTTTGGTGAGGTCAACTAGTATGTGGGGAAGGGTGATCTGGTTGATGGGATCTGCTTGGATTTCCAAAGGCTTTTGACAAAGCCTCTCTGAAAAGACCTTAAAGAAAAGTCAACAGCAGCAGGATAAAAAGGAAAATCTACCATGGATAGGTATTTGATAGAAGGTTAAAAAATGCATAGGACTAAATAGAGGAAGGTCATCAGGGACTTCTGCAGGGGTCTGCACTAGGATCACTTTAACATGTTAAATGATGTGGAAAAAAGAGTGAGCAGTGAGATGATGGGGTTTGCTGGCAGCATGACTGGCTAAAGCACTTGTGCAGCTGTTCATTTAGAGGCTTTTGTTTATATAGTTAATATCAACACAAATACAATGTGCCATTGATGTCCACTAAATATCACCTTAATCCATGTTTGCAGCTTGGGGGCCAGAGAGATAATAAAAAAAGGTTATTTAGAACCTTGACCCATAGATGACATAACTCAAACTAGAGCCTTGTAATTGTTACTAGTGGTCCTAAGCCTCATTCAGGCTGAGCAGCTTTGCAATAGGTTATCATTAGGGGCAGCAGAGCTGCAGTGTGGATGTGCACTGGTCTGCCACTTGCTGCTGCTGAGAGCAAGAACCCTTTTGCATGGAGCATCCCCATGTCCAGACACTCCAGACCTCCCTGGTCTGGTGCTGTGCACTGTAGTGGTGCCATGAGAAGGCCATGATCTTAGGGAAGGTTTCCTTCTGTACCTCTAAACATTGCTCATACAGATACCACTGCTTACATCCATACCGAACTCAGTATTTGGCGGGGGGTATTTGGCTGTTGGGACGACCTTTATGTCCATCTTGAATCAAGACTCTGAATTTGACAAACCTGCTTTGAAGACTGCCTTTAAGGACAAATCACATTCATGATACCTAGATCAGATTTTAATCCAAATCCATGAGTCTAACATTTCTTGGTGTATCCTAGGGCTCCTCTCTAGGCTCCTCTCAGCACATCAGAGACTGAATGACTGCACAGATCAGGTGACAAAATTTTGTACTGAACTGATATAGCTCTATAAAAATTTTTTCTTGCTTGAAGCAGCTCTGCAGGCTTGGAGAACTGGAACCGGGTAGAGAAGGTGGATATGGCTGACAGTAAGTCAGCCCTTGCTTGAACACAGTGCAGCCAGGGACCTGAATCAAGTCTCAGAAAGCAAGTATGTTACTCTGGTTTGTGCCTCTTTAGAAAGATGTCTGAAGATGAGCATCTTTCTTTTTTCAGCTTTAGTACGGACCACGCATTGCACCTGAAACATTTTTTCTTTTTTAGATGATTTATAGACAGGTCTTCCCGTGGTGGGAAGTTATGGAGGACTCCGGCAAAAAGCAGTCTCTTTTCCTAAAATCTCCTCCTCAATAGAAGCCTTTCCTTCCTTAACATAGTAGATTGTAAGTAGGCATTGATATTCAGACAGCCTACTTCTCATCACCTTTTATGTTTCAGGAAGCATATAGTGGCTGACACATTTCCTGATACGCACTCAAAAATCACATCAAATTGGATCCAGGACCTCTGATTGCCAACATGAAGCTATAGGCAGCTCACACTTTCTTGCTCTTCTGCAGCAATCTCAACAAATTTGGAAGATCCCTGTTATCACCTAATATGAGGAAGATGATGGCTTGTTCATTATCTCAGGGGCAGAACTAAATGGTGAATGTAGGTGGCCTCAGTTTCAGATGAGTGTGCACTCCCTGAGGCTACTCAGTGACCTAGCACAGCTTTTTAAATACTGAACAGGCCATAATCTTAAGTTCCCTTGTTCTCAGCCTCCTCAAGACGAGAGAGTGAGGCTTCCCCATTTTGAAATGTGTATCATACTTCTGATTCTAGACGGCGTTATGTGAGAAATACTAATTCAGCCTTCAAGGCCACAGCATTATTTTCTTTATATTCCTTAGAAAAGGCATCAGTAGGCCAACAAGAATGTTTCCCTTGTAAGGCCCCTGAGACAAAATTTCAGTTTTTTCTGAATATAGAAGTGATGGAACAGCTATCATGGGAATTCTCACTTAAATACATAACAGCAATAAGGAAAGTATTCTTTCATGAAGGTAGATTTAAAAAAAAAACTTAGAAGCTGTTCATCAGCTCAAAACCATCAGAGGAGTGAAGTGGAAAAGGAATAAGAGGCATGGATATATTCATGGTCCCAAAATTAAGCACTTTATATAACACACCTTCCATACACTCAAAAACAAGATGTCAAAACAACACACCAGAAGTATCCTTTCTCCTCCAGCTCTTCTCTGAAGATGTCTGCTTGCCCAGCTCCACGTAGCTCCCCCGTTTTCACAGGTGCAGTGATGCCAGCAGCTGTTTTTGCACTTAGCTCAGGGCAGCGCTTCAGCTGCTGGACATCTGTACCAAACCGCTCTTTTCCTTTGCAGACTCTGCATCCCAGTGTCCTCTAGGAAAAGTGCAGGGAACATCATCTTCAATCCCTGCTCTGCAGCAGCACAGGGGGAGGGGACAATCTCTTCTTCCTCAAGGACGTTTGTCCACCTGCGCTGAGCCCCAGTGAGCTTTTTTTTTGTGAAGCGGCAGCTCCTCTCCCTGGCTTCTCTGCAGCAAGTGGAGGGGTTCCAGGTTGTATGTGGGCACTGATGGTGGAATAAAGGAGGTGAGAAGAGCCAAAGCTATCTGTTAGTAAAGCAGGAACAAAGCTAGTAATGCAGGATCCCTAAATGCAGTGAGTGCTCTTCTGCAAGCAGGTCTTTTCCTAAACTGTGGGTCACAGCGATCAAGAGGTGAAACAGGTCTAAAAGGTAGCTCTTATGTGTCTAGATTAATCAGAGAACAGATAATACGCTTAGCTGCTGATAGCAAGTAAAGGCAGTTATCTTCTCCTTTGCCGGAATGGGCACCAATAGGAAGCAGATGAGCCCCAAGGGCTGCACATCAGCCAGAAGTTTGAGACCAGCTGCCTTAGAGGAAATGAAACTGGCTGAGACACCCCCTCATATGTGACGTGAGTGTCACGGTTCAGAGTGGGACGGGAAAGGACGCGAGTTACCACCAGCAGTTAGTAGGACAACTTGTACATTGTCACCTACACCAAAACTGTACGTCAGCATTTTCTCCAGATAGCAGCTAAAAGGTGAAACAAATGGCTGTTTCTACTGGCCTCTTTTAGGTTTTGTGACTGTGCTGAAGGGGGTGGAAATGCTGTTATCTAGAAGGATAGGTTGGCAACTGAAGCTGGCTACTGGTAGTCCAAAACCTCTTGAGATGTTTCCCTGTGAGGGTAAATAAAATGAAGGTGGAAAGGTGGTTCAGATCCAGCTGACCACTGTGGGCCCTATACAAGGTCAGCCAAGCCATTCCCACATTTTGATGTGTTTGATGACAAAAGAGTTGAAAATCACTAAACTGAGGTGCAGGAACTGTTGTTCTGAGCTGCCTTGAGCCTGAAGCTGGTGACTACATCCAATGTCAATGCTAAGCGCAAGTGGCAGTAGAATTTTGTTACAACCGAAATCTACTTCTTTGTCTACTAGGACTTCAACCAAACATTTTCATGCAACTTGGCCAAAATTGCTCTTTATTGTCTGAAGCAGTAGCTTTGAGAGCCTTTTATAGTCCCTGCTACACCAAGGAAGAGTCCCATCAGGACACCACCAGCCCTGCCTCTCCCCACCCAGCTTATCCTGGGGCTTCCCCCCTGCCCAGGTCCCAGGGCCCCATTTCAACCTGCTCCAACAATGCTGCAACAGGACAGGTCTCCAGCTCCCCACAGCCCTTCCCAGCCATAGCCCCACAAACAGCTGCAGAGTGAACCTCTGTAAGGTGCTCTTCCTGGGACTTGTAATGTCATCTCTGGTGGCCACTATGCTTTGTCACCTAGTGACAGGTTACATATCACAAAAGGGACATGCAATAAATGGAAAATTACTGTAATTTGCAAAAATCGCTTGTTATCTTGCAGACATTAATTTTGGTTTGGATTACTATATATTTTTTCAAGTAGGAGGCATATGTTACTGGTTATAACAATCTATGCTTTTCCTGCTGACTAGGAAGCAGTCTAAAGAGGCTTTCAGATCTAGCCCAGCAGGTATTCTCCCTATGTGCTCCTTTTTTTGTGTGTCTGCATTGCATTGCAGGGAAATGTGTACTGCTTCCATGTATCTTGATTATGCTTGGTCATGGCTAGAGCAATGACCGCTGGTGTATACCTTCAGGCTTTTCATGCTGCTGATCACACAAGAAATAGCAGTATTTGGGGGAGGAGAGCAAACCATGATCCTTGTGTATTCACTCCTGAATGAGGTGACACTGTATTCAGCTCTCCTTATATGCCTTTATTTTTCTCTGTTACTCCTGCGTCCTCCCCCTAATACATGTAGCTTGACTGCTTATTTGTGAGATGGTCATGATAATATATTGTCTTCGTCACAATAAGGGAAGGGAATAATGGTGTAAACACATAAGTGGAAGATCAAATAAGTAGAAGCACTTAAAATAACTACAAAAAATAGCTTCAAGTTGCAAAATGGCCATTTAATATCTGATGGAGATCGATAGCCTCAAAAGAGGAGTAAGACAAGGACTACAACAACACGATGCATTGTTGCTCTGACACATACTGGGAGGCTTTTGCTCCAGATGATTGGTGTTGCAGTTGTCACTGCTACATAGGATTTAGACATATATGTCTAAATGTTGACGTACATAACATATATACATTAGACATTATGACATTGTACATGATGACATTTAGATATATATGTCTAAATACAGCTGTATTCTGTCTGACTATGTGTCTGTAAGGAAAACAGTCTTGAGAGCATCAAGAAAAATGTGCTATTGTGCTACATTATTGCTCTTGCAAAATAAGAGTTGCAGAGAACTGGGGAAATTGCTTTATTGTGAGGTAAAAGGCATCTGTAACAACTCCGGTATTGGCATTGGTAAAGTGAAAAGAGTTGGTGAGTATAAAAAGATTCAGCTTAAAGACACTGTAATAAGTTTACTTTTTAAACAACATCAGGGCTTTTACCAGACCTCTGTGGAACAGAGCAGACATACAGTCATCCACCTGATTTCAGGAAACTTTAGATGTTAATGATTTTCCTATTCAATTCTTTTTGGCCCCTATTACTACGTGAAGTAAATGTGTTACAGTCAAGTTTTCTTGCCTTTGTAAAATTCCAAGTGAACATTGCTCTATAAGCCATCCCACTTCCAATATGGCTTTAAAAGCACAGAGTTGCTGAATTTGCCATCTTATTTGCCCTCCCTACCTCAGAGAGAACTCCTCAGCTAGGAATCCTTGACAAGGCGGAGCTAGAAAGAAAATGTAAGTGGGAAAAAAAAAAGATTTTATGTACAGAAGCTGCAGTGACTTGTTCTGTAGCCTGGTAAAAGAGCTCTAAGCAGAAATTTTGATTTTTCTTCCTAGCTTAGCATCAAAATATGAATAAAATGGTACTTTCACATCTCTTGCACTCGATCTCTGCCTTTTTTTTTTTTTCCATCTTACTGAATCATATCAACAGATTTTACAGAAATAGCACTGTGTGCTTTATTTAGAGTGTGGTCTGTTTCTGTATGTCAGAGACTAACACGAAGCTCAGTGATGTGACACAAACCTTTTCATCTTTAGTCTTCATGTCCCAATTCACCGCATTAATGTTAGAGAGCCTTTTGCTATGTTAACAACAGCAAAGAGATGCAGAGAAAGTAGCTCATTCTGAGGTAAATAAAGAATAAGAATATGCTGCCTATTATTTCATGCGTACCCTCCGGAAACTTTAACTTTGGAAGTACAGGGGAAAAAAAATCCCTAATTGGGTGTTTCGCGGTGGCCAGAGGTATAAACCTCGGTAAGAGAAGTGGAGGCACGGCTTGTGGGAGTTTGTGCTACCTCACTCTCTTTGAAATGATTTTATTTTGAAGACTGAGGTTCTAACTATTCGATTTCTTCTCTAATGTGAAAAAGACCCTCTAAAGATTAGCACTGAGTTTCCTGTCTGACCTTAACTTTAATGGAGAATTTGTAAATTACAAAGAAAACCAAAACTTTCACTCTCTCAAGGTCCTTTCGGTTCCAGGACTCGGGATTTATTGTCCCCTCTCTACCTAAACTACACTCTTTTCGCGGCAAGACACCGACAGGCAAAAATAGGCACTTCCACAGCTTTCCAGGTGTAGAAAAGGAGCAATTTCGTGACAGATAAAATAGGAAAAAACCATTTTATTATCCCCGAAAAAACACAGCGAGAGC
>VYZX01020153.1:28634-51076 GCA_013401335.1 Brachypteracias leptosomus
CGGCCGCGCCCGAGCCGCCATCTCCTACCTGCTCGGACGGGACCCAGCCTGGCGCTTCCCCCCACTACAGGCCGCGTCTCATTGTGCTGCCGCCGCCATTTCCCCGCCGCCGCCTCACTCCCCCCAGCTGTCAGGTTCGTCCATTCACCTGGGCCCGGGACAGCCTCCTCCCCCTCCCTTCCCCCTGCGCCGCCGGCCCTACGCAAACGGAGCACCTCCCCCACCCCTCCCACCCATACCAACGGGGGCCGCCCAACGCCCGCAACGTAAGCCCGCTCCGAGAATTCCACCCTGCGCAGCTCACACGCTCCGCTTCTCCACGCCATAAAAGGAGGCAGGCGATTGGCGGCAAGGGCCGGGTAAAGGGTGAAAGGTTCGGCAGGCAGCCAATGGGGTAGAGGGATACAGAAACGGCCGCGGAGCCGCCGGGTGGCCCGGGGCTCACGTGTGTGCTCACTCCCCTCCCCCCTCTGGCGGGCTGCGGGGTGCTCGGTCCCGCCGAGCACGCGCGCGGGAGGCGGGGCGCGGCAGCACTGGGCAGAGAGCGGCACCCGCCATCTTGGGGGGTAGGGCAGCGAGGGCTGGGCGGGGGCGGAGCGGCCGAGGCCGCTTCCAGAGCGCTGCTCCTCCAGCTGAGACGGGTCTGGGGAATGGGGTTGTCCTGTGCTGCGCCTCCAGGCAGGCCCTAGGAGAAAGGCGATCGTTTTGGCAGAGTCTAGGCAGAGCAGTGCTGAGCTCTCTTATCGCTGTGCCACAAAATCCCACCTTTCTGTACACACAGGCGGTCATCTCCATCAGGAGCGTCTTTCCTGCCAAAGTGCTGCTTTTCCACCAGGTTCCCACAGCTCTTGCTGGTGCTAGGCCCAGCAAGTGGGAGAAGAAAGGACCACTGGAGGTGGTTGAGTTTACGTGTACTCCCTAAGCAACATCTCCTTTTGCTGTTGCTTAAGGCAGTTTGTTGACTAGCTGAACCACTGGTATCACTACAGTTTGTCAACACTTGCTTGAGTGACATTGCTAGCTACTACTAATTATTTTTTTTTAAGTCTTTTAAACAGCTGAGGTAGAGTAACCTTTCCACTATCGAACCCCTTCAGCCACAGATGAAGAACCAAAGGGAAACGTGTGGTGCTGAAACATGGCAACACAATTTCTCTTGTGCCTCACATGCTGCCGTTTTCTATCTTTTTTTTTGTTACAGTTGACATAAAAATCTGGAAGCCGTGTCCTTGGAAAACTGGGGGGGAAAGCTTTGAACAAATTACCTGCCTAAACTGAGCTGTCACATAGGACTGCTGTACAAGGAGGAGGAGGAGTTGCAAATGTGAGTAGGAGTTTGCAACTGATGAGAAGACCAAACCCTTCTCACAGAGACGTAGCTAAAAATTGAACCATAGAGAAATGGTGCTGCCAAATGTCTAGTCATCAGTTACAATAGTAGTGAAGCACAAAATTGCTGCTTTATCCCTGGAGACCTGTATCTAGACATGACCATGAAAAAGCTGCGTCTGGCTTAAATCACCCTACCTCTTCCTGTTCTTCAACACATTGTGCTCATCTTTTGCAGTGTCAGTGAATGTTTGTCAGTGTCAGTGTTCAGCTGTTAAGATTATCCTGTTACTCTCCATGGAGTTAATAGCTCATCCTCTTTACCTTGATGCCCTTCTTCTCATGGTTTCTTTTACATTATGGAGAAATGAAATTGCAAGAAAGGAATTCATAGAATCATAGAATGTTTTAGGCTGGAAGGGACCTCTAGAGGTCATCTTGGCCAACCTCCCTACACAAGTAGGGACATCTCTACCTAGGAATTGGTTGTGGGTTGGTTTTATTGGAGTTTTTTTCTGAGCATAGAAAAAATAATTGTACCAAAAGATGGACATAAGTGGTGAAAACCTTTACTGTTAGAGCTGACAGTTTGCTTTGGTGTCATTTTAACTGGTAAATGCACAAAGTTTTCAAGCTGAACTCTGTCTTCCTGCGCTCCACTCACAGACATGTCCAAAAGCTCTATTACTTTTCAGTAGTTTTCTTACTTTTTGTGCAAGAAAAAAGAAAACCACTATATTTTCACATAATTTACCATTGTGATGAGATACACACACTTAAAGCTCAGAAAAGCAGGCATACCTATAGTGCTAATGAGTGGTCAGATCTATGGACTGGCTGCTTATACAAATCACCACACCAAAACTGTAAAGACATAGCTAAATATGGGCAATGTGATCACTCTTGTGGAAGGAAATCTTTAAATAACGTAAATATGTATTGGTGGCATCATTCGGCCTCCTCCTGGCACCTCCTTTCCACGGTGGATGTGTTTGGTTGTGTGCTGTATTTTGCTGATCTCGTTTGGCCTCTTGCAAAACCCTGCAGGCTGTGCAGGTACAGAACCAGTTACACTTGTGTTAGGCCTGGCTACCATGTTAGGCTCTCCTAAGGTCACACATACTTGCACAAGGACTGGAGATCGTCCTTGTTGCCTAAGAAGAAGTTGACCTTCATTGCAATGCAAAGCTACTCCTGCCCAGCCACTCCCCTTCTAAGCTGTGCTGAAGGCAACATGTGCACACAACAGAAGATCTGTCACTGGAGGTCTAGCCTCCCTTGTTCCATCTGCATTCTGTCAGGGACTTACCAGCTTTCTGAATAGAACTGTGCCTACAAAACCAGTATGAGAAGATAAATCTAACTGGAGCACTAAAGTTCATTTAAACCAGCCTTTGTAAAATTATTTCCAATTAAAAGTGATGTAAAGGTCTACGGTATTGTTAAATTAAATGTTTTCTTGGCTCAAACTTTTGCTGTTATTTAGAGCTCATCTTGTGTAATGCCCATGTTGTTAAATATTACAGTGTTAGGTATTTTTACAGCATTGAAGGGGCATCCTTCTGTTTTTTATGGATGAAAGAGTAATTATATCCTGTGACAAAAGCATAGGAAGAGGAGCAGCTGTTCAGTCTTATCCAGTGGGAGCTGTCAGAACATAAGGGTCTATTTTTCCAATTTTAGCTGAAGTACTGAAGGAAGTTGGCATTCTTGATTATTTCTAACGTAAAATAGAGCAGAAAGAAACCTCCTTAGTCCTCTGCAGGCCATGATTAAATAATGCATTTTATCCAATTCAAGCAGGTTCAAAGAGAAGGCAAGCAGAAAACATGGAAAACAAAACACATGAATGCAAGGAAAGTTCTGGAAGTTATTTTCATATAAAAACGGATGTTTTTCTCCACAGCTTCCTCCTTGAGCCCTCCTGCTGACACAAGTTTTTGGTAAAAAAAGCATAGTTAGGATACAATTTGTGCTATTCCTTATTATTCTATCATGACTATTCTCTCCATTGTAAGAAATAGATACTTTATGTCATACGCATGTATAATGGCAGCTAACCTTCACAGTCTAAGCCCAAATACAAAATTGACTTTTAGGTTGATATCACAGATTTCTTCCAAAGATTTTTAAAGTAAGATGAAGTCATCAATGTGATATGCAACTCTAAAAAATTCCACACATTTCAAACTGCTTGTCATTCAGTGTTTGGTACAAACCACACAACCAACCATAAAAACAAACAGGCCACTGGATGAAAAGAGTAGAATAGTCCAACTAATTAAAATCCAGAACAGAATAAGTAATAATGTGCCAAATTACAGCTTTCCCCATATCTTTAGTACTGGACATACTGGTGGTTTACTCTATGGGATAACTGTTGTAAGACAAGAAAGCAGAGACATTTATCTCCCTTTTCCTTTTTAAAATATATCTGTAATGCGGAGGGAGGTTGTTTCTGTTTTTTTCCTGTTAGATAAGAGTAAAAAAAAATGGGGTTAGAAAAGAGGAAAGTTGCAATTTAAAAAAAGAATAAATCACTGTGTCACAAGTGATTGTCTCTGTTCACGCTATAGGACTGTGTAATCACACCGACTGAATCCACACTTTTTGCTTTTTGGCTCATCAGGTTCTAAAATGGACTCTGAAGAGATTCCTTCCCGTGAGACAATGGTGACCTCTGTTGTCCCTCCCTGCTGGTACCAGCCATGATGCTGCCTGGTCATTGCCTCACTAGTTCAATAATGCACTGTGAAACAAGCTGGCAGTTTTGGAGAAAATACGGGCCAGAGTGTTGCATTCAAGTCTTTGGCCAGGACAGGATGTGTCACTTCTGCACTCCACTTGGGAAGATTTAACTGGAGACTTCCCTCACCAGCAGCCCCTAGTCTGGCTACCAGGTTTTGCAGTGCAGAGCTGTGAGTCATTGCAGAAAAGAGCAAACATTTTAAAGCACAGTGCTAATAATAACACCTGTGGTGCATTAGGAGAAAAAGCTGCAGGTATGATTATGGAGGAGGAAGCTGGAAGAAAGGAGGAGTGAACCTATTTTGAACAGATTCTATTCCTAAAACTGGACCTGAGATTTGAACCAGGTTTTAGCTTTGCACAAACTTTTTGTTCCTCACCCTAAGATGCTGTTTAGAAATCTTTTTTTGGTGTGTTTTCACACTTCAGTGACACAGACTTGTAACTCCAAATAAGGATGTCTTTCCTAGTGCAAGAAAAACTTCAGTATTTTTAACCGCTTTAGTGGTTTTTTGATCTTTAAGCTGCTGAGTTTTACCTGAGAACTGAGAAATAACACTTTGCAATGGATAACTGGACTTAGCTGCTGTATTTATGCTGGTTCTTGCTAACGTGAAGAAAATACGTATCAGGAAAGTGATAAATCACTTCCCCAGGGTACAGGTCAGCCACAAAAAAGTAATGCAAAAATGATCAATTCAAAGTATTTACAATAGATGGAGCTATACATTTTTTGTTACGTGATATTCCAAGGTAAAGTGTACAGTTTGGCAAGGACAGAGGACTGCCAGTGGTACCGTCTAACCAAGGAATGGAGTTAGTTACTAGAAGGCATTTCATAAATTATTACAATTAACTCTTCTGGAAATAATCCTTGTAATATAAATAGAAATAGCAACTCAGTAAATGATTATTGCTGTATGTTGGTGTCTAATAGAAATCACAGCTCAATTCTAAGGCTTGGTTATGTCTGCCCAGCAATTTGGAGAGACTCCTGCTGTTGCTGGCTTTTGTTTTACCAATTAGGTAAAATATGCACTGAAGAGAGAACGAAGGTTTCCGTATACACCACCAACCAGAATGTATGCATGATGTCCACAGGTTATATCCTCAGGAGGGGTGGGCTCCCCCACAGCCAAAGTGGGCAAATGGCTCCATACCTGAAATGGGCCCTGTTCAGGTCTCGATTGCTGCCACGAGCTGGGTGGGTATACTTCTTACGCTGAATTTGCATCTTAAGCTACAGAAGTTGTGTTTACATAGCAAGAATAAGGGAGATTATTTTTGCAGTTTCTATCAGAATTACTTTTATTCCAGAGCAGTTAAAAAAAATCAATTCCAACAATTCCTATCTTACCATGTTTGAATTTGAATTAAAGTTTGGATCCCATTCTTCTAAGAGCTTACTCTACTTCCATATTCTGAGCTGACCCATCTTACATATTTGAACTTCACCCCCTCCAGTCCAACTGCACATCATAGTGTTGGTTGCAAAAAATTAACCCAATTAAACAAACAAACAAACAAACAAACAACAACCTTTTTATTCTCCACTTCAGTATCATTCATGATACCAATAAAAGCTACTGGTATCAAATCGTATCTAGCAATTTTAAAGTTATGGTAATGAAGAGGTGAGAGATGCCCCATCCCTGGAAACATTCAAGGTCAGGTTGGATGGGGCTCTGAGCAACGTGATCTAGTTGAAGATGTCCCTGCTCACTGTAGGGGGGTTGAATCAGATGAATTTTAGAGGTCCCTTCCATCCCAAAGCATTCTGTGATTCTGTGAGTCAGCGCTGCTAACAACCGGACCCAAATATCCCATAATCTCAACAGCATTATGAGTATTATTTTATTACCTACCAGTGTTAACTGTGGGGGAGGATGGTCCAATAGGCAGGTACCAGCTACTCCAGGGGTGGTGAGAAACATGTTGAAGACATGGGAGATGATTTGGTTTTGTAGAAGGAACAGATGGACATTTATAATTGCTAACACATGATCCCCACCAAACTACTTTCTCTGTGTTTATCCAGTTTAGATGTGTTTTTCAGGAGACAGATCACGGGGCTGATTCTGAACTGTAGTGCATTGCCATCATACTTTACTCTCCTTTTCTCATATACTGCGAAGGGAATTAAGGTGTCTGGGGGAGGAACTTAGTAAATATGAATCAGTTCTAGTAATTTACTAATCCACAAGTCTAAATGTTTACATAGAAACAGGCCAGATAAAGGGAATTGTAAGAAGAGTTATGTAATCCAGCAAAACTTTTTGTAAGCTTTCCCATGGCTTGCCTTTATAATGCCAATTTCTATGCATTAATAAATTAGCAAATCTTCACCTTTATTAAAATTTAAAATTAATTTATATTTAAAGTAATTTAAAATTAATTCTGTTTGTTGACTGGAATAAAAGTTTGGATTCTTCCTCCAAAATTAAAGTCACTTTTTGGGCAGGTGGGGAAACAATGCATTTTATGAGTTTGCTGTGTTGACTGAGACCTTCTTTGCTAATAAGTGAGACATTTCTGGGCAAGAAAATGAATAAATATAATGTATAGTATTACACATAATATTATATATAATATATACATTTTATAATAATAATAAATAAGCAAAATGGTGATCTCTCCTGCAATGAGATATTTGAAGAAATTTTCTTGGGAGGACAAGGACAAATCCACAGATAACAGATTAAATACAGGAAGCCTGTCCATTTATTTCAAAATTGGATGTCTTAGAAAATAAAGTGGAACTATTCACTAGTAAATACTATTCTTATTACAGCATAACAGTTTCTAAAAAGATTTTCTAGTGTACCAGATATACAGAAGAATGTATTTCTTTCTCACAAAAATTAGCTTTGAGCAACGAGTGCAAATATTCAGTACATACCACTGATTGAAAGCATTCAGAATGTATTTGAAAGTGCACAAAAGTGCATCTCCTTCAGTCTGTCTGATACCACTCAAGTTCTCCCAGCATTTGTTCTCATTTAAATAACCTTAATTCCTTGGCACTTGCCAAAGAGAAACATGTATTTTAAATATTACATTCCTTTCTTACAAATGTTTCCTTCAGGATAAAAGTCCATTGTTAACTCTTAACAAACTAGCGCTTTGTGGGTTACATTTTTAAATGGGAGAACTTTAACAAGAACTGTAAAACACTTTCTTCAGCTCTTCACACAGCATAGTACAATAGCACAAAGTGGTATGCCTACTAAAATATGTTCTATTCAAGACAAAAGCAGAAGTTGAATTTATTTATTACAATAAAAAACAGACTTACTTGACTTGTGTAAGTTATTTAGCATTAAAAATTGACTACATTATTTCTCTTAAAATATGAGCAGCATAGAATTTGAAAGCTATGTGATTTAAATCAAACCAGTCATATCTAACTAAACAGTGGTGATTTTCTGTTGCAGTTTGATAATGGCCATGAATCAGGCCCCTCTGTACAAACTGGTCCTTGGACACAGAGCAAAATCTGTTTGGTGAATCCAAGAGATTCTAGGAAAGCCCAGTGAAAGTAATGAAAGTGGTTTGGGAATAAAATATTACCTGACCTGAACAGAGCAAGGCCAGGATCTAGCCTTTCTTGGAATGGCAGGTTTTAGTATTTCTCACCAACGTAAATTTAATTGGTTTTATTGCCCCTTTTAACCTTTTCATGAAGAAAGAAGTACATGAATCACCCAGGGGCCAATTTTATGTTCCAGAGACATAACCTTAGACATTCTCCTCATGGTGAGAAAATAACAGAGTTCTTGTTTTCCAGTATCACAGTATTCTTGTTTTCCAGCTGCCTGGAAAGGAATCATTGAAAGTGCCACTGAGGTGGAAGAAAGTTTTCCACGTGTCACATTTAGAGGAGGAAAGAAATTCTTGGATGTTACACAATTTCAATTAAGATAACCCTGAAATGGACACAGCACTTGAGGGCACAAGGGCTAATTTTTCACCCTTTGTGAGCTCTAGAGTTGTGTCAAGTGATGGTCAGAGTAAGCAAGCATCCCATTCAGAGCATGACTTTTCCATATCATTTAATGTGCATCTACCTCCCATCCTCCTGCATGAATAGCTTCACAATCTTGGGGTAGCATGGGTGGGAACAAATGATACTTCAAGATTAGATACAAACCTGGAATGTCAACAATCACCACTTCGGCAGCTGTAAATTAGTGTTATCAGTAGTATGTTGAGGCAAAGAATTTTATGAATCTGACAAAGAACTGCACAATGCGGAAATACAAGAAGTTAGGGGTTTGTATACCTCCGTTCAGTTCTACTACCTAGTAGCTCAGCTCAGTGGAAGACAGCGGACAGCCTCTTGTCAGGGCAGGAGTGTTCAGCTGTAGTGGTTTGGGAACTCTCATGGCCACTGTCCAGCCCATAACCTCTCCCACGTCTCCCAGCCATTCATTCCCTGCCCATGTTTTCTTAATCGAAAAAGGAAGTGGATGTTAACTTCCTAAGAAAAGAGAGGGTTGATCCTGCAGGGTTCAGGCAGACAAATGCTGCGCGTGCAGTGGCGTTAACTGAAGTCGGGGACGCTGTTTGGGTACATGGGATTTGAGGGGGTCCAGCGCTAAGGGCGATGCAAAGGCTGCTGCTACTTCCTGGCCTATGTGATTAATGGTGATTTAAGTCCCCTCAGGGCCAGATCCCGCAGCGTGTGCTTAGCACACAGATGTGTTGCATTGACTTCCACAGAAGTAGAGGAACTGAACACATCAGTGGATGCATTCAAATTTGCACTTGGCAAGAAGGGACTCCGAGTACTTAAAGCTAGCATAAGTGATAATGCACCATTGTAACTATTAACTTGTTATAGGGCTGAATATGATACCACATACACTGACCAAATTAACCTTCCAGAGCTCTCGTTCTGTGAGGATTGGTGCAGAAAATCCTAAAAAAGCCCACAGGGTATTGCATGGTACCCCCATAAACTCAATGGAGCACTACTTGGATAAAGAAGTTATGGTCATATCGAGCTGGAGTAAATTGACAGTCTCCAGAAGATGCAGAGGATTTAAGTATGTTTAAACACCAAAGATCAACATGTAGAAATTTCAGCCTCAGAAAGTTTTAATGGAAGAAAGTAGCTTAATCACTCAGTGTATTTTGCAACTTTAGCTGAAAGTTTAGCATCACAAAATGACATATTGCTATGCAGCCTTAAGAAGCACAAAATCGTATTCAATCATTTGTTTTTCAAGTCTACTGTTCATTAAAAGCTCTTTTCCTGTTTCCAGTTTTCAAATGGGTGACACAACTGATGCATAGCTTAATGTTCATTCTCATGTATTATAATTAATAAATAATCATATCACATACATAGAATTTTACAGGTACTCCTAAAATGGTTTTACAGTTCTATTAAATATATAGATAAAATAATCACTGCTATATAAAAAATCATTTTAAAACAGCTGAACTCTCAAGCTTTGCATAAAATTCTGTAGACACATTCATTACAATCTAGAAACTCAATAAAAATACATTTTAGAGCTCAATCCATCAAAAATATTCATGGCATTGAAAAGTGATTGTCATTTTTTTACTGTAATCTGTGCTTGCCCTGTCTTTGCACTGATCATTTCCTACAATTTGGCAAAGGCTATACTCAATTCAAGTTTGTAGATGATGTGACTGTTTAACTCATTTCTTCAACTCTAAGACATCTGCCCCATAAATGTTTAGTGGGGTTCTTAATAGCTTATCTTTCCTTGCACTTTCTATGAAATCACAATGAAACAGTCTGCAGTTAGGTTACATGACTACAATAACATTGAACCATCCTATTATAGTTGTCCCAGTCTTTCATGGTGCTTCTGTGAACACCAAACATCCTTTATCCAGTGATCCTCAAGCACTTCATGACACTTACACTTCACAGTACTCTGCTACCCACACATGTACTCAACAACAACGGGTTTTAGAAACAGTCCTAGCAGATTGATGTCAGTTCAAGCTTAGCATTTTTCAAGAACTTAGGCAAAAAACTGTGCACATATCTGTTGGAAAATGGCTAGGTGACAGATTGCCCACTCCACTACTTCAAGCCACTCATCCAGGCAGCAAGTTAAAACAGGCTTTGCCACAGCAAATGCTTCACAGTCAGGCTTTTAGACGGCAAGAGCAGAATTGGACACAAAGTCCAACAACAAGCAATGTTTTCAGAATAGGGCACTTGCACTGAGGAAGAAGAGATGCAGGTTTACAAGTCAGTTTAAGTGTGAGAAGCTGCTGCTTAGGCAGATGTCATTTTTTGAGTTTGCAAGTAATAGCAGAAGAGACTGAAGAGTTCAGTCTCTTTTCATGCACAGTCAACTGTACCAGTGTAATCAACTCTTAACTCTTTACCCTGGATCTTCTTATCCATGGAATGGCCAAGTAAGGTAGACTGCTTCCATTAGAGTGAAAACACAGCCAAAAAAACCCAAATATGGAAAGCAACTTAATACCGAGTATCATGGAATAATTTAATTTTTTTTTTCATCTATTTTGCATGGAAGAAACAAGCTCCTTCTCTTAATGGGATAGTCTGAAAGCATACATCTGTTTAAACATTGGGTGAGATGATTAAGACAATTGTTGGATGCTCTTTGACGTTTGACTGCTCTTTTCACTGTTCCAGTCACTGTTCATCAGAGGTATACAAGAAAGAAAATCCTGGGTTTTCTCCCTTTTGGAAGAAAATATTGTGTAATGAAGTTGCCAGCATCAGTGCATTCCCATTCACTTTTCCATTCCTTATGGATGTCAGTTGTTTAAATGAGACATTCAAAGACCTCCTCATTCTGATTTTCTTAGAAGGAAGAAGACAGATGGGAGCTTTTGATTAACTTTGATAGCTGTAAAGTTCTATGAAGAGACTGTAATCTAACTCCAGATAATCTCTGCTGAGGATTAAGAAGCATGGAAGAACCAGAGAGTAAGATACAAAGGCTCAGAAAAAGCTGTCATAAACCAAAGGAGCCTATGAAGAGTAGCACATAATGAAGAGCTGTCAACACTTTTTCTCCAAACTAAGGTACACTGCTACTTGCTGCTGTTAAATAGTTTCCATTCCTCAGCCCATATTCACCGTTTTTCGGGATAAGGATATAAACTTTCTTATATTAAGTTTTATTCTTTCAGAGAAAAAGCACTAGCCTTTCAATGTGATATTTTAGCCTACTTCAAGAAAGCATCTTCAAAAATTCTAATATAGATTTTCATTTGGAAGAAGGTATCACTGTCTTTATCAACAAGCACTAACAGATTCATGCATCACAAAATGTTGAACATTTTCACCAGCAAGGTGAAAGACTTGTTTTTTTGGTTATATTCATTTACACTGAATTAAGTTGGGAAGTTTGGATCTGTTCCTCCCAAAGCACAAAGGATCTTATTTTTAGGTTTGTGGGGTGAATCCAGCTCTAGTCGATGGTGGCATGACAGAATAAGAAAGATTTCAACTTTCTGTTGACTGAAAGAGGTTTAGAATTTTATCTTCCACGTTTAAGACCTCCAGCAGTGCACTGCTGCTACTGAATTCTAACTGCAGCTCAGAAGAAAAATCCCAGGGAAACAAACAGCTTATGAAGAATGAAGAGTGATAGACAGTCAGGATTACCCCAGCAGATAACATGACTACAAGCAAGTTTTAAATACCTGAAAATAAATTGCTATATATTTTGATGTTTCCTGATCTCAGGTACAATTAGTTCAGCTGAACACTAAGCCAGGGCGGAGATACACCTAAAAAAAAGTATGTACAACCTGTAGCTAATTTGTATGTTAAAACAAAATATATAAAACGTGTAGCCATGCGTTGTAACTTTCATTCAATGTATATTATGAAACCCCTCATTTTATGAAGCACATTGCAGTCAACCCTATGAATTTTCAGGTGGAAGCAGCAACATGACATAGTCTCATAAAGCATACTATGAAACTAAAAATGTTCTGATGAAAAACAGTGACTTCACTAGAAGTCACACAGAGAATAGTTACTGCTACTAAATTGTATGTGAAGACATCTCTTTTGTCCTGTACTGCAAGGGTACACCTCCTCTGGTAAAAATCCTAAGTCAAATATCCTAAAGTGATCACTGATGTGGACAAAAATTGCAAGTTATGGAAGTGGCTCAACTGTGTCTATGGATGAACCGCAGGAGTCTCTTCAGTTGCATTAGACAGTCAGTACCGGATGTCAGCATTTCTCTGTATTTAGTTTTACATCTGTCGCCATCTCTATTGATTTGGGCACTTAAAAGATATTTCTAATCTTTTACCATGCACTTGTGCCTTAGCTGTAGCCTCAGCAGATGAGGTTACCTATTATTTTTTGTATCCTCAAAAAAGAGGAATCTCCATGTGATGTGGAAGTAAAAGCAGCAGAGAGAAGGAAGCAGAAGCATCCTCAGAAGCAGTGAGGTTCTTTTTTTAAAAAAAGCAAACCCAAACCCATGGTATCTGTTCCTAATAAAATTATTAAGCTTCCTGAACATTTTTCCAAAATGGCCACCGTCAGTAATGTACAAAAAGTGTATTTCCTAGGTATTTTCTGCAGAAGTTTCTGGGCTAAGATTTCTGGTATGGTCCCTCCTAAGCAGCAGCTAATATGTATGTCCTTCACACTTCTCCACACACAATTTATTCCTGTAAATTAACCATAACAAAACTTGCCAGATAAAAATGAATTTCAATCCTAAAAAACCAAAATCCTCTACCCAAATAAACCCTCAACCTGATTTTGTTGCTCCACTGGATTGCCACTGGAATTGTAATGAATTCTTTGGGGTAAGTGTGTTCCACTACCTGCACCTGTTCTGCCTCCAGCTCTCTCAAAGAATTCCATAGAAAACATGAAAAAGCATTTCTACCCTTGCCCTTGCAGGTGGGCCAGATTCATGGGCATGTCAACACCACCTCTCTTCCACAGCTGCCAGGCCCTATATAAGTAAATGAAGCCAGAAGAATAATTTTTGAAGACTAGAGCTCTGAATTGTTCATATTCCTACTGATAATTATCTGGTTTTATTTAGCATCTTATAAAGCAAGGCACAAATGTACAAAATCGCATCTACTAAATCAGGTCCTTTTTATATATTTACACAATTACCATAATATAAAATGTGCTTAGACACTGTCATAGCACAACAGTAGAGGAATTGAGGACAACCTGGCAGTAAACACAAGTACCAGGTTCTACGTTTCGGTTTGTGCTTCACCTGAAGAAACATATTCATATGCAGATACACAAAACAATCCAGCCACCATCCTTTATTTTTCCACACCTCATGGAGATCAAACTTTGTTGCTGAGAAGCTGTGGAAGGAGTAAAAGGCAGTAGACCAGCACCCAGAAGAAAATGATGAAGTAGAATAGCTCTGGCTGCTCAACAATTGTAATTTCATGAGTTGGTGTTGGAGTCTTACTTGCTTCCAAGTCCTTTTTCTTCCTGAAAACAGAAGAGAATTTGATAAGAGGCAGGAAAAGAAGAAAAACCTCTCACTGTTAATTTTTACTGTAAAGATGAGAAGGTGGACTGAAAGACAGCAGTTTAATGAACCATTTCAATCTAGTCATTTGGAGTCCAAACTAGGTGTATAATGGGCTTTAACAGTGTGTTCCTTAGGAGACAATGTACATAGCAATTAATCCTCTGAAAACTCTGGACAAATTCTCACGCAATATAAATACATGCCATTACAGTCCTTCGGTGTAAGGTGATTTCCATCAGTCATAAAGATGCCCTATTCAGAACAGTAAACATCTGGGCAACTCATACCAAACTTTCACAATTTTACTTATACACTGCATCTGACTTGATATACTCTCCCCAAATCATTTACTTTCAGAGCTTCTCATGTCAGACACAAGAACATTACACAGAAAAAGCCCAAGACTTCCAGAAACCAACTAGCAGTTGGGGTTTTGTAGGACAGCTCCAAAATTCCAACTTTTCAAAATTCCACCTGCGCTTCATAAGGGCAAAGCTCAATGGACTCTACCAGCACCACTGAGCTCTCACGAAGACAAGAAAAGGTCTTATTTAAAAAGGCACAAGATGGTATGCTCATTTTATAATTTTATAATACTATATGAATCATCCTCTGGTAGACTTTTTTTCTTAAATTCTACTTTTGGAGAAAACTTGTTTTTTGGTCTGTTTTAATGAGTCCTTTTTCTGGCCTAGGGCATCCTACTTGCTCAGATATTATACTGGACATATACCTGAGTATTAACAAAACTTACTCAATATCAGGAGTTTGCAAACGGGCATAACTGTGACAGCTACTCATGTATTTTTCCGGACAAAAAAGTGAGACCAGGACACTGGGTCCCAATAATATTTTGTATGTTTTCTGCATTTAAGTGAAACCATCATTTTAACTAGAAGTTCTTGTGAGGTAATATTCAGTATCAACTGAGAGGGAAAACCTAAAGCAATCATTGCTTCTTATAGATATGTAGATCCTAATACCAAAGGGATACACTGTGTTCAGAAACCATCATCCTAAATCTAAACTTAACACACATACAAATTATAAAAACTCATGGGTGTTCTAACAGAGGCCAGAACTCCACTGAAGTATCATTTTTCCCTAGCTCTGACCACACTAAACACTGTCTTGACACTTTTGCAGACCTGGAAGGAGTCATCATTGCCAGAGGGCCTCATATTTAAAGTCCTCCCATTCTTTTCTTGGTCTGAAATAACCCACCATATGGGGAAAGCACTCACAATCTTGCTTAGACAGCTGAATATTTCAAGTCAAGAAAAAGCATTTGAGTCAAGGGGGAGATTGAGCAATAAAGATGTTTTGTGTCTTACACCTATGGGAAATACGGACTCAGAGCCATTGCACAAGACACCCAGTCAGTCTCTACCCTTATAGTCAATTTTAATTTCCCTTTGCAACATTGTTAGAAGTTCCTAGGAGTTATGGACTCCTTGCAGAATGCTTGGTCTGAATAAGAATGACTCACCTGATGATTAATGGATTTTCACCAGTATCAGTCATCTTCTGCTCATTTACACCATAGGTTTCCTTAAACAAAGGAATAGATTATATAAAAAAAATAAAATTCAGCATCTCTCAAAGATGGTAGTTGTGTGTGTATTTCATGCAGAGTATATTTAATGTTTGCTCAAATAAAATGAAAATGTGCTTATAAATTTATTCCCTGCCAGCACGTCCAGCACTGCAGTCTGGTACACACACAGAAAAGGAAAAAAGTTGTGAAATAAGAATTTTTTGCTGTCAACTGCTTTCATTCAGTTGAATAAAGCTCCCCTCATTCATATATATTTCTAGTAGCTCTGACAGTGTTACAAAACTAAAGCATCTGTGTGAAACCTCCGTTTCTTTGAACATTGGTGGCAGCACTTTAAAACTCCAAGACAGTCAGAACTGTATTTTGTGCTGAAGGGAGCCATATTCCTGTCCTTGCTCAGCATGCCCAGGTTGCTGATTCCTTCTGACTTAAAACATAAAAATCCAGAGCTCAGTTGTAATGTGTGTTCTCAAGAAACCAGTATGAGTTACATCTGCCATTAAGGATGCAGTTTAACATTACAATTAATGTTCTTTTAGGGTTAGCTGTTACTACAGAGATAATACACTGCTACAATGAAGGAGAGGGAAAGAGCCCAGTCTTTCATACAGAGTGCACTTCAACACCCAGCATTTTTACAGGCTGTGACCAGGACACCAACACACATACAGAGAATGCACAAACTGAAAGAAACTGGAGCAGCAAATAAACGGGAGCAGGTTCAAAGAGGCAACATGTTGCAGCTATACAGTTATGATGAAGTAATCTTCAAAGCTGCAATAGATTTAATGGTAGTATTAGTTACTGCTTGTGGGTTTCTTCAAGGTTCAGTAAGGTTCAGTTCCACATATTTAGAATAGTTCATTAAAACTTTTGGCACTAAAATTATTAGAAGTCACAGGGCTTTTGTATTATCACAGAGCTTTATATATAAAGTAGACCCCTTTAAAGTATGTGAACTTTTAGAGTTCAAGAGAAACAGAGAAACAGCAATAGGTGGATTTCCACACACTTACCTCCTCAGAAGTATTACGAGATCTTTTTCGGAGATAAATGTTGGAATCACTATCACTGGTTCTGAAATGCATACAAAAGCAAAGTTTTTAAATTCATAAAGCTAGGTTTTGATTTCAAACAGAGCCACTGAAATTGCACATGTTAGTTTTAAGCTATGCAAAATCACAAATATGCATTGTTGCATGTATCAGAATAGGGACTTGAATTTATCAGTAACATTATAAAAAGGAGCTTGAGGAAAATCTGACTCATGATAAAAAATCCGTATGCTCAAATGGAAATCTTTTCTGAAAAATTGTATCTGATAGGGATTTTGCACATCTGAGATCACTGACGTTTAAGTGAGAGTATACCCCAGGTTTTATGGTTGTCTATATAAATAAAAAATTGACAGACCTTGCAAGGACCAGAAAGCTTGAAGGAGACAGCGGGATTGTCTAAGGAAACTCTTTCAAATTCTAGTGCTCATGCTAAGCATCAACAAATTACAGTTCATATCCCACTCAAATATATTACCTAAGAACTAAATTAGAACACAGAGGGAACAGAAGTGAATGGAGTAAAATTAGCAGTGTCTCTGTACTGGGCCTGGCTGGGGTGCCGTTAACTTCCCCTATAGCAACCCCTAGAGTGCTGTGCTTTGTATTTGTAGCTGGAACAGTGCTGATGACACACCAATGTTTCAGCCATTGCTGAGCAGTGCTCGCCCAGCACCAAGGCTGTCTCTCCAACCTCCTTTTGCTTTGCTTCCACATGTGGCCTTCACTTTTCTAATTAAACTGCCTTTACCTTGACCCATTGGTTTTTAATCTTATTTTCTCCCCTCAAACTGCTGAGAACAGGGAGTGAGAGAGTGGCTTGGTGGGCACCTGGTGGCCAGCCACAGTCAGCCTAACACAATCTCATTCACTTGTTCAGAGACAGAAAAAAATCCAACAAATATCTATCAGAACGAAGCAGTGTTGCACTTCTACATAGTGTCACAATGCACATGGATTATTTAATGTTACAAAAATCTCTTTTTGTTGGAAAAAAGTTATAACACTGCCTTGTTCAAAATGCACTGGGGTTCCAGTTGGGTTTTGTGTGGCAAAGTTTGTATAGCAAAATCAAATCAAGTCCTCTTGGCACTGAATCACTCAACACATTTAAGAGAAATTCAGAAGAAGCCAGAGAGTTCCAATGCACTGCTCCTAAAAGAAGTCTACAAGAAACATCCAATGAACAGGGCATACTTCTAAAGACTTGGCAGTCATACCAGTTAGGTGTATTTAAGACAAAGTTAAATACCTGGTAAATTCCCGACAATCAGCAATTTCTCCCAGTTTATCTTGTGACAGAGTAGTAGTGGCAGCTTCCGAGATCTGCAAGTCCTCTGCTTTGATCATATCTTTCACTTCTTCCTCACTATTACTACTTTTTTCTGGTCTCTCTAAGGCTATTGATAAATCCTCTAGATGTTCTACTATGGCCTGTTGAAATTAAGAAACATTTTACATTAGACAACAAGACAATTTGATTCCCCACTCTTCCAAATATCTTAGTGGTGCAGCCTACTCAGATGCTAAATTGCATGTAGTATGAGATTGAAAGTCTCACTAAGGAGAATAAAAAAAATTCAATTCTTGAAAATCATTTTGGAAACATTGAGCTATATCATGTATCATATACAAATACATTGTCAATACATCATATACAAAATACAAATACATTGAGCTATATATGTATCATCAGTTCAACTTACATACAATTAGTTGTCAGTTCTTTTTATATAAGAAGTCATTACATGACATGGCTCTTTGAAGTAATCTGCTAAGACTTTTATTAGTCTTTGAAGCTAACAGCAAATTGACTTCATTACTCTAGTGAGTGTCAGGACAAAAACATGTCCAAGCAACTCATCTAAGCAACATGCAGAGTAACATTAAATGGACACTCATTCCTGAAAAACACTGTCTAAAATTACTGTGCTGGAAAATTAAAAATCAGTGTCGGCAAGAAGAGATGCAGTAGCAAATTGCCTAAATCTAATACACAGAATAATTACCAAGAATCCTCCCTTTCTCCTCCTCCAGTGTAGACAAGCCTTCATTTTACCCACATAACTTATCCTACACAAACTGGTTTAAGTTTTTGTAGGCAAACTTACTTGGATTCAGACAAAAACTGCCTTTCCCTGTGTCCTTTCTATATCAGCAATATGACTTTCTGTTCATCTCATTATAATTTATTAAAAATACCCTCTATCATAATCTTTTATGACCAGGGATTATACAGGAGCCTCAAACTACTTTAAAACATAATTAAAATTCACATTTTTGCAGTACTATTAGTATTAGGTCTTATTCTCTCTTTCAATGCCACATCTTCCCAGGGGTCTGCAATTCCATTCATTCCAGTAGAGGGCTGCTGCAAACAGCATTACTGGACAGCAAACCAAAGAAATTTCACATATTTTTCCAAAGTATAGCAAAACAAAAGCAAATGAAAAACATTGAGGTAAGATACAAATCTTCCATATACACACACAAAAAATGCTGTTATTAAAAAAATAAAATACCTCGGGATGTTGTGGAATAGTGGAATCTTGATGGTTGATGGCCTTTTTGCCGTCTTTTTCAATTTCTAATTCTTCTCGTTTTAGTAATGGCACTTCTTTTTCATCAAAAGAATTCATGTGACTGTCCATATCTGTTGTTTCCTCCTCGTCGTTCTCAGTATCCATTTCCGATGGAGGGACACCTAGTTTATTTCCTAAGTCTGGCTCTGGAGCATCTTGCTTGTAGTTCTGTTCTTGTAAGCCCTTCTCATCTAAAACATCCATTACTGTTTCAGAAGCAGCTTTGTCATTTCCAGTATCGTAATTTTCAATACAAGGCTCAAGGTAAGCATTCAAAACTGCTGATATGGGAACATTATAATGTGGATAATAGAAGAGATCGTGGGGTATTACAGATACTTTCGAAGAACTGGGTAGCACTTCAGCTGAAGACTCAACTTCATCACAGCTGTCCAGATCCTCTGGATTTTTAAGTATATCTGAGAGAGAGTCATCAGATACTTCATGCTGTGTAGATAGTTCTGGGCTTTTGAGATTAGAACCATTCAGTGAACAATGGTTAGTTTCTATTGTCTCAAAGACAGGTGATTGCTTTGAATGTTCATTTTGTGGAATTTTCAGTATTTCCCCATTTAGATGAAGAACATACTTATGTGTATCTTCTTGTTTTGAGGTATCTTCTGGTAAAAGAATTGAAGTCTGGGGTTTGCTGTCTTCTACTTTATTTATAGATTCATCTGTAAGTATACCTGAAGTCCAGGATAATGGACTCAGAGAAGAAGTAGTGGCTGAAAGGCTTTTAGTTTCATTGTCATATTCAGTAGAGATTTCTTTAGTTAATTCTTCAGAGTAGTCTTCAAAAGAGTCAACAGAATTTTTCTGATCTGTCAGAATAGCTGGAGAAAGGTCATTGTTCTGTTTGAGTGGATCATCAGATATGCCCCCTTCACCTGGCATGAATTTATCACTTAGAACCTCCCAAGAGGAATTGGATTCAAAACTGACAGACCCTGTAATTTTCAGTGAGGTAGGCCTCTGAGGCTCCTCTTCAAATGTTTCCTGTGAATAATCTAATGCTTGACTCAATTTCCCATTACATTTTTCAGGAATGGTTTCTGATGGGATTCTCTCAAGGGTGTCATGAATATGAACCTTTGGAGGAGCAGGATGACTCCTTTCATGATTAACAGTATACATGTTTTCTTCACTTTCACTTAAAATCAAGATTTTTCCTTCCTTTTCTGAAGGTGTCTCTTTGATGTGGACATACGTGGACTCAATTGGAAGCTCCTTGTCAGGATCTGTAAAGTCTTCCTATAAGTGATGATACACCATTAAATGACAAATCATACCTCAGAGACCATTTTGCTTTTCCCAAACACTACAGAAAAAATAACTACGTAGCCTGTCACCTCACTACCTTGTGATTGGCCCATTAATGACTCACTTATTTTGAAAGCAAGGAAATCAATTTGGCAAATCAAGTGACTTAAACAAAGCTCAATTTCAAGAAGCCACTTGTACAGGAAGATTAGAATGGAGACAAGCCTACTCCTCAGTTGTTGATATATTCATCTCTCCCTGCTGCACCTGTGGAAACAACTGACTTGACTTTTTGACACAATTTCAAAGCCTGGGAATAAAATAAACCCAATGAGTCCACTAAATCCCCTATGAAATATGTTAATATACTAAATTATTCTATCCCAACAGACTGTATTTTAAAAAAAAAAAGTAGTCTTTCCTTTGTCCATTAAAATGCTTACAAGTCTTAGCCAAAAAATAATATTACTCATCTAATCTAATAATGATAAGGTTATTATAATAATTTTAATTCCAGTGACTTAGTAATGCCCACCAATTTTATAAGCTACAAAATACATATCAACTGGAACATTTAGTCAAGAAATGATGGGTATTGGAGCCATCATTTATGTGCATGTACTCTAGCACAAAAACTTACCCAGATACTAGAGGGACACTGAGTCCCTTGGGGTCCCTTTCAAACCAAAAAGACTATGTTGAACTAGGTTTGTCTGGAAGTAGAAGCAGTTTCCAGAACAGATTTTCAGCTTGTGCTGATCTCTTCTCCAGTTCCTGGGACTTCTTATTTTTCCTCAAGCTGTTTGTCTCCTATCCTTTAATTCCTCTATAAGTTTATCCTCTGTTTCTCCAAAAGACTTTTGTCAATCCCTGACACTGTCAGTCCCTGCTTGCTCCTCAATTCATTCTTTTTTCTGAAGTTTGTGTTAAAAGACCTGGTCCTTTAAGCTGTAGTTTATTTCATGCTGACAATGAGGGCTTTTGACTGCTGCATTGACAAGACTCAGTCACTGGTATCTTGTGTGTCATATCTGCTAAATTCAGATTATTTTGTGGCCCTCAAACTTGAAAGGATAGAAGTCAAAATGAAATTGAAACTCCAATAAATCATCATAGATGAAGGTCTAGATTTCAGCCTTATTTAAGACTAATAGAGCAAAATAGTAGAGCCCTATGTAACCTGTTCTAACTTGTGAAAGTTATAAGCAGATCTAAATTTTTAGAAGCACAATTCTACCTAAAGCATTTCAGCAATCACCAATGAAATCCCATTTGACTGGATTTAGCAAAAATGTGAAAAATCAAATCTGAGGTTTTGGTTTATTTTAAATAGCTTAGAAAGAAACCTGGGAGATAAACACAGCAATATTTGACTTTATTAAATACACCAAAGTAAATTAAAAAGGTGATGTAGGAGAAAACACATACCCCTTCCAGCTCTGGGAAGTGTTCCAGAAATTGCGCCACATATGTCACAATTGACTGTTCATCAGGTGATTCCACCATGATATCTGTGGAGACAGATGCCAAGTGGCTTGAACACACATGACTTTAAAATGCTCTTGCAGAGGAACAGATCATCAGACATTTATCCCGTCTTTATGATGAAAGAAATAACAGCTACAAATGCTTTTCATTTTCTGACAGATAAGAGAAATACTTTCCACTGTTCATGGTACTTGAAAGTGCTCTCAACATCTTATACTGAACCTTGATCAGGGTCTCTTTCCATCTACCTTCATACTGTCATTTATGCTGTTGTCACTAGACAGTGACCTTGTTGAGTGACAGCACAGAGGTCTATTTTTAGCAGGATGGCCCAGTCGTCTAACAGGTGACCCATGAAAGCACAAATAACCCATCTGTGCTTTCAATCACAAAACCAAGGCCTAACACCCATCTAGTAGAGTTCAGTAAAAAGCACTGCAAGTAGAATGGGAGACCTTATTGTGGCCTTTCAGTACTTAAAGGGGCATAAGAAAGATGGGGACAGTCTTTTTAGCAGGGCCTGTTGCAACAGGACAAGGGGTGATGGTTTAAACTACAAGAGAGTAGATTTAGACTAGATATAAGGAATAAATTTTTTATGATGAGGGTGGTGAAACACTGGCCAGGTTGCCCAGAAAGGTGGGAGACGCCCCATCCCTAAAACATTCAAGGTCAGGTTGGACAGGGCTCTAAGCAACCTGATCTAGTTGAAGATGTCCCTGTTTACTACAGGGTGGTTGAACTGGATGACTTTTAAAGGTCCCTTCCAACCCAAACCATCCTATGATAAGAAGCTCCATTTATATACATATATTTATATACACACATATATGCTTATGTTTACATATATAAATATCTATGTGTGTATAGATGCATTGTAAAGGAAAATCTGGGAGATGCAAATATATTTTTA
>VYZX01020153.1:61256-76335 GCA_013401335.1 Brachypteracias leptosomus
CCAATGAAATCCCATTTGACTGGATTTAGCAAAAATGTGAAAAATCAAATCTGAGGTTTTGGTTTATTTTAAATAGCTTAGAAAGAAACCTGGGAGATAAACACAGCAATATTTGACTTTATTAAATACACCAAAGTAAATTAAAAAGGTGATGTAGGAGAAAACACATACCCCTTCCAGCTCTGGGAAGTGTTCCAGAAATTGCGCCACATATGTCACAATTGACTGTTCATCAGGTGATTCCACCATGATATCTGTGGAGACAGATGCCAAGTGGCTTGAACACACATGACTTTAAAATGCTCTTGCAGAGGAACAGATCATCAGACATTTATCCCGTCTTTATGATGAAAGAAATAACAGCTACAAATGCTTTTCATTTTCTGACAGATAAGAGAAATACTTTCCACTGTTCATGGTACTTGAAAGTGCTCTCAACATCTTATACTGAACCTTGATCAGGGTCTCTTTCCATCTACCTTCATACTGTCATTTATGCTGTTGTCACTAGACAGTGACCTTGTTGAGTGACAGCACAGAGGTCTATTTTTAGCAGGATGGCCCAGTCGTCTAACAGGTGACCCATGAAAGCACAAATAACCCATCTGTGCTTTCAATCACAAAACCAAGGCCTAACACCCATCTAGTAGAGTTCAGTAAAAAGCACTGCAAGTAGAATGGGAGACCTTATTGTGGCCTTTCAGTACTTAAAGGGGCATAAGAAAGATGGGGACAGTCTTTTTAGCAGGGCCTGTTGCAACAGGACAAGGGGTGATGGTTTAAACTACAAGAGAGTAGATTTAGACTAGATATAAGGAATAAATTTTTTATGATGAGGGTGGTGAAACACTGGCCAGGTTGCCCAGAAAGGTGGGAGACGCCCCATCCCTAAAACATTCAAGGTCAGGTTGGACAGGGCTCTAAGCAACCTGATCTAGTTGAAGATGTCCCTGTTTACTACAGGGTGGTTGAACTGGATGACTTTTAAAGGTCCCTTCCAACCCAAACCATCCTATGATAAGAAGCTCCATTTATATACATATATTTATATACACACATATATGCTTATGTTTACATATATAAATATCTATGTGTGTATAGATGCATTGTAAAGGAAAATCTGGGAGATGCAAATATATTTTTAATAGGTATCTACCCATTTTCCTGGTATGACAAACTCACACACTTCATCCTGGAGTGACATTTAGTCTCTGCAGACTGTAGGCATTACGAAATTGTGCTAGTGGATTGAGACACCTCTCGGCACAACGGGGTGGTGACTGATGCCTGCTAGTAAAACAGATGTCACATAGCATCTAAACAATAACCAGGACCAGTGTGCATAGCTAAAAGTATGCTAAGATCTCTGCCCCCAAGGAGCTTACAAATATGACTGGAAGCATATGACTACACACCAGTGACCAATTCATCAGCCCAACAGACTGATCACATCAACAGCCTAATCACTGTGAGGTTTTTTGGTAGATATCACAATGCAATATCCATAAATTCATAATAGTTCAAATGGTACCCAGCAAGGCTGATGTAGGCATTTTACCTTCTGGTTCCAGGAGCCGAGGAACACCCAGCTTATTTTGTGCTATGCTGAAAGCATCCTCCAGGTTTTCTCGAGCTGATTTCTCCAGTGCTTGCTTCATGTCTACCAAAGTAGAGTCTATTGCTTTTATGATGGCTAAGAAAGCAAGGCCACTCCTCCAACTGCTGGCAAAGTCCTGAACTGCCACACCATACCTGAACAGAATTACATACAGTTTACATGGGTGGTTGTGTTACAAAATCCAAAGTAAAGGCATCATCATTTTCTAAGACTTCTGAAAGTTAAAAGTAAGGTTGCCAAGTTGCACTAGTCACATTTGAGATCTTTCTAGATTCCAAAATGCACAAAATACATACATAAAACACAAGGATTCACAAACTGGATCTGTGTTGCTAGCAGCTGACATCAACCTGCTTGTAAGAAGTAGTTAGTGAAAACAAAGCCCTCAAGAACTCAGCAACCACATTTAACATTCTCAAAACCAAATGTCTCTGTGATTCCTGTTGCTGTTGCTCTCCAGCATTCTAATGCCTTAGCTTGGGACAAGTGCCAACACTTAAGTATTTAAAAACATAAGCATAAATGACTCACACTCCTGTGTACTTGGCCTTCTATAGCAAAAAACTGTCCTTTGCCAAATGCAAATGATGTCATTACATGTATGAACCACAAGTGAATTAGGCGCCCAAAGTTTTGGAGGAAAATCAACCATCAGACTTGCAATGAAATACAGCCCCAGAACAGAAAATTCTGCACAGGTCACTGGATAACAAGATCATAATGACACTATTATGTTCTCAATAGTGCAGTTGCAAGAAAAATTTTCTCCTATTAGAAGTTTTTGATTTGAACTCTGACTGGACTGAAAAGCCTATGGCCTTTACTTCTCTGGTCCTCATTTTCCTTGTACTACCTCCCTGTTAATGACATTATCAGTATTATTTTGGTACTAACACTGTGCTTCCTCTACAGTCTGTACTGGCAGCAGTGAACTGCAGATCTCAATGGGACAAGTTTATCTGCACAACGCCACCCTTAGCCTCACTGGAGATTACCAAGGAATGATGTGGCCCACAGGATCAAGTATTTAAGATGCATATTTGTATGTTCAACACTTGACACGTAACATTTGTCTTCACAGACAGATCTGGACGTATAAATCCATTAACAAACAAAAATGCTAAATACTCAGCTATCTAACTTATATAAGTAAGTTTGACCCAAGCCATCTTTAAAACTATCTGGCAATCATCACTTCAGGTAATAATATATGTAAAATATACTCCAAGCATTTGCACATGCACTAGACATATTATACTAAAATTTTTTAACCCAACAGTAACTCTGCTAGGTTAAAGCATTACTAGACAATATTATTTGTCATAAGAACTGCTTTTTTATTATAGAGGAGAAAGATGTGTTGAGCAACAGAAATGGGCCCAAATATTGCACGTTCATGAGAAACTACTTAAGATTCACCCACTTTCCCTCTAATTCTGAGGAAAGAGGGACTCTAGTAGGGGCTCTGTCCTTCAAGGCACTCTGCAGCACACAGAGCAGATCCCTCAGGGCTGCTGCTTAATTTAAAAGGCTGTTGCTAAAGTCTTTCAATATTTATTTTTTCAGTTCACCCCTTGTTTATGCCTACCCTTTAATTAGCAAAAGATATCAAACAGACTGGATGAAAGCCAGGGATTAGGGGGAGGAGGGAACAATCCCGTTTTAAACAGCACCAAGCAGATTAGGGCAAGTTAACATTTAACACTCAAATCATGAAGCCCGCAGCACACGTGGCTTCAAGGTCAGATGGCCGCTGTGGACACACGGCCGTGGTGAGATATTCACCTGCACAGACCATGCGCCTGCAAACTCTGAAGGCAGAAGAAGCCACAGCACATGGTAATGCACACACAGGGCAGGAGAGAGAAAAGAGGTTCAGCCTCAAAAGGGCAGGCAGCAAAACACGGGTTTATACAAGGGCTTGTTAGCTTACTTTCTGGTCTTCCTCTGAACCCAGATTAAAAGGGCTCTGATGGCTTTCCGTTGGTCCTTCACTGTAACAGACATGTTTCTCTCCACACTGGGCGTGCTGGGGTGGGATGTGTCTGACTCCGGACCACTGGGCCCGGAGGACAGGCTGGAGGAGGAGGAGTTCCTGTTGAGGTTGCCTGTCAGCTCCTTAATCTGTAATAGAAGGTGAAACACACAGTGCTCTGGTTTAACACCGACTGCATGGAGAACTCAGTGCTTGTTTTCATGCAGACTTTAAAGATAACAGTGCCATAACCAAATTTTAAGAGGTTATTATAGACCTGTCCATTATAACTCTCAACTTGCAGTGCATAGGCATGACAGCCAGCAGCAGCCCAGCTGCCAACCCCTGGAAACAGAAAGGGCAAGGTATCAGTTCAGGCTGAAATCAGCAAATTTGTATTAAACCAAAAGCAAAGAAACATGGCCTTAATACAAAAATTAGTTTAACTGAAATTGTTCTCTTCACAGAATTTGCTTGAGTGGAATACTTCTAGTCAAGAAATGGTGACCTGCAGCAGCACTCCTGTCCTTGATCAGCATTGATATTTGAGCCCAAATTATCCACTCTGCTGCTTTTAGGTCCCTCATGCCCTCTGCTGCCAGGGCAACAGGGCCTGGTTGCACCATCTCTGCCTGCAAGTACATCTGGCCAAACTGGCACACCACTGCTCAGCTTGAGGAGCCTATCCAGGGAGAGAAACCCCAGTGCAACTTCGAGATTATTTTTTAAATCTATAGTCATTTTTTAAATAAGTCCAAGAGAACGAAAGAGCCTCACAGTCTTGGGAGAGTTGGCAGAACTCTCCCTTCATCTCTGTCTGTTCATAAGAATTTGGTGTTGTTTAGAAGGTAATTTTCAAACTATGTGTTGATTAGGGAGCAGTTTTAATCTAAGCCTGGGGCTAAATCAATTTTCAGGCTTAAATCAGTTTTATCAGTTCCAGGCCCTTCAAGATCTTTCATTTGGCCATCTGCATCAGTTGTGAATTTTTGCCATGTTAAGTCTCCAGAGATCACTAATTCTACATGGAATTTCCCACCACTTTGGACCAAATACAGAAAAGGTTATTGGAAATAAACTGTGACCTGGAACCAACCCAAGATGTTGCTTCAGATCCAGGGAGTCTGGAACAGAACCCTGAGAAGGCACAAAAGAGAAGGGAAAGTAGTAATCTGAAGCTCTAATTCCGGTCCAAGTCAAACGGGGGCTTAAATTCTCTCCCATTTACACCAAAATAGGTCCAATGAAGTAAAATAAAAGCAGCTGCAGTTACAAAATTAGTGTACATTAGGAGAGAAAAGCTCAGGTTTAGTACGCTTAATTTGTTATTTAGGATTAAAAATCAATTTAAAAATCAGTATTCAGCTGGAATAGATTGATACCATGAAGACTGTTCACTTATGATTAAAGTATTCAAGTTTTATTACCTGAAAAAACAAGATTATATTCCATATTAGCCCAAGTACCAGAGAGGAATTTCCATCTGCGATTTCTGCTGCATCAATGCTAACAAGCTTTACCTGAAAGGAGAGATCATAAATTCAGAGCTGAATTCAAAGAAGCAAGGTAAATGCAAAAATGCACTGCAGCCACTGGATATGTCCAGAACACTTCTGCCACTGATTGGACAAAAAGCAATACTAAAATCTCATGTTAATGATAGTTTGCCTTGATCACAACCACCCTGCTCATGGAACTCTTATCTCAAGCCCCCAGCATAGTCTGCAGAACAGAAGTGAACCCAGTGCTGCATCCTCAGAACCACAAGTGAGATTCCTCCATACAAAAATAGAACAAGATGGTGCCCTTTCCAGTGGATCCTATTCTTAAAAAGTAGACAGCCACTTCTCATACAAAAATTAAATTCCTAGTAAGATCTGCTTGCTTCTGTTTTGCTATGCATCTCCTTTTTTCCTTGCTTATCTCACCTTACACAGCTTGTCACAGAGTTCTGATTAAATCAGTTAGCAAAGGATAGGGTTGCCTAATCCAAGCAAAGTGTAGACTTTCCCACACTGAGGTTTCTTCCACCTGATAACACCAGAATGTTTTTCTCTTAGACAACACAGACTTGGTTTCCGCAAAGGCCATGGAGGAGAGAGGGAAGCAAGGAAGCTGTCAGTACAGCACATGGCACCCGGACTGAGTTAAAGCCCAGTATACAGCCCATTTATCACTTAGAAATCCTGTACATGATGAATCACTTTGCAGTGCTTTACCCTGCTGCCCTAGTTCCACATGAGCGTATGCTGACGAGCTCCACCCACTGTGGTTTAATATCTAACCCTGAAGCTCTTGGCAGCAAAGGCATTTTGCCAATATTTTCATCACCACCCTTCACTAACCAGTTTGGTTAAGCTGGAAAAAGTAAAGCAAAATAACTTTTTATCTAGTGGTTTGCACAACAGTTTTCAGTCTCATCAAGAAGACACCTCTAGCTGTCATATTTCAAGGCTCAGATTTCTTGCTAGCTCCAAGGTATTTGGCATGGAAAACCTTTATGACCTAGTACATTTGAATAGCAGTTTCTCCAAAATGGGGAGCAAGTGGCATTTATCATCACACTGCTCTCAGTGTCAGCTCAGCCCTCTGACTGCTGCTTACGTTCATCACACAACCCAGTAGAGCTATCTGGCTAGAACATACTGGCTGCTTACTCCTAAGGAAACAAGAAATTCATAGAAAAGAAGGTGGTTTAGCGCTACTAATTAAAAGGCTGCCTGTGTCCAAGGCTCCTCTCGCCTGGCCTTGCTCATTGAGGTTCTAGGTTGTCCCATAGTGAGGTCCTGGCAATCAGGTACGTTTCAGCTGCAGCTCTGCAATGTGTTGATATCAACAGAGAGAAAAAACCTCATCTGCCAGTGGGCTTTAGCTGGATTTGGGTAGAAAGCATCAACTGGGAAACTGTTAAGAAACATGTGAACATGTGAAATATTCCTTAGCCATTCTACAGCAGGATATTTAAGGCCAGAATAGCCCCTACTGGTGGAGTTTCCAAAAGAAGACTGGAACATCTGGAATTTACTGTATAACTTCTTGACCTTTCACATCCTATCCTGGGGAAAAAGGGAAAGGAGGTTAAACCTCCCACATCTACGAGGTCATAAGAGATCCACTAAGACCTCGTATCATGCTCATTCCTGCACTGACTTCTGTATGACTAGCACTGCTGTGGGATCTCTGAGCAAGAGCTAAGCTTGCTTAGCAAGGTGGCATCAGTTGCTGTTATGGCGTTCCATGCAAGGCAGGGTTTTGTCCCTGTGCACACACTGGATCCCTCCTCACCTATAAAGTTTAAACCCTGCTGTGGTCCTTTATAGGACATAGTCCAATATTTGTTTTCTCTCCCTGATGATCTAAGTATGCTGTGATCTAGGTGTAACTATGAGTTGTACATGGCTGGGACTTCTTTTGACCCCATCACTTCTCAAAATTTTTCAAGAGCAGAGAGTTTTCAAGACACAGGTCATATCCACAGAGCTTTGGAATAAAGCCCTAATGGGAAAAATAAAATAAAAAAGCATCATTTCAAGCTATGGGGTCTGATCTTGGTTGGTCAGTTACAGCTTTAAGAAGTGATGTTGCAGTAGTGCCACACTGACTATTGGGGAAGTTACATGCTTCTAAGGTTTTGATTCCTGGAATTATGCATTTATGTCATGTTCCCAGATTTAATTTTCTCTTGTCTTTGACTCATGATCTGCTGCAGCAGTTTACCAGATAAATACATGATTTGTAATACTGGAAGTATTTCTGATGAAAGAAAATCACCTACCTTCATTGTGACTGAAGTAATGCCACTAAGATTCAGTTCATAAAAATTACTTGCATTTCTTTTTATTTTATTTTAATATTGGGTTCCTGATCCTTTAATCCTGTTGAACTTTTACATTAGAAAATAAACAAATAACCCTTGTTTTAGACTCTGTAGGTGTTGCCGTTGTGCATTTTTCTTTGGCTTTTCAGCCTTGCTGCTAAGGTAAGTCACATTGCCTCTAAGCAATACATTCCTCTTATGTACAAGTAGCGCATCAGACTAGTTACAATTACAACAATTACAATTTGCAATGTACATCAAGAGAAGATGGTAAGATCAGCCTTTTGAAATACTCACATTACTATCCTCCAAGAACTTAAGTGCTTTGGCTATGTTGTTCAAACGAAAAATGCGATGGGTTGAAGATTTGTATTCGTGCATCTAGAAAAAATAAGACCACGCTGTTTTTAAAAATGGTGGAATTATTCACCACATGATAAAAAGTTTACAAACACAGAGGCAAAATATAACTAAGGAAATCTACCTATGTAAAATTATTACCATCTTTTCTGATCAGTAAAGTGCTTCACTTACATTATCTGCCCTTGCTGTAAAAAAACAGGGTTAGCAACTGGCTTTTCTGGTCTCCAGATGGTACCACTCCCTTGGACGTGCCACGTTCATTATTTATGTAATCACTTTCCAACCATGTTCAGTCACAGGATCAATCTACCTGAAAATTTGTAATAATACATTTTTTTGGTCTTGAATTAAATTTAATTATGCTAATTAGGAAGCATAAGCTGTTTTCACAGCAGGTATAGACAAGTGGGAGGCAGAAACCTTCATTTTGGCAGAACTGAAAGAGATTAGTTGCATGCCAGTTTCCCTGCAGTTCCACCCTAGCACACTGTTTTTATCACCTGTGCAGGAACACCTAACTACCAATGCAGCAAGTCTGGCCAGCTGACCTTAGCACCTTCCTTGTCCTCCCCCCTGACTTCCCAGGGCAGAGTTCACTGTGATCTGTCTCCCCCTTCAGTTCCCTTCCAGCCTGGCTCTCAATGCAATCCACGTGAACACACACAGAGACACTGCTGCTTCTGCTACAGCTCCCTGAAATGGCAAGAATATTAAAAAATATGGATGTATGACCAGAGTGGCCATTCGTGCTGCAGTATGCAGGTGGTTCAGTCGCTACAAAGCATCACCAGGTGACTGCAAGTGTATCTACAGTGGGGAAGCAGCCATAGAATAGGTCTCTCCTCTTATCCGAGTGTGGTACCCATGCAGAAGAGAGTACTTACTGACAAGATTGATGTAGAAAGAAAACATTAAAGTCAACTGTAATTGGTTATTTATATTTGCACTGGGTGTTTCTATTTTTGGTATGTGGAACTTTATACAGCTCTTACAAAGAAAGGAGGAAAGAAGAAGATTCTGGTAAGTGCAGCTGTGTCCTTCTGATTTAGACCATATCAATAAGACTAATGAAACCTGAGCCAGGATAGCAGAACTAAACTCACAACTACACTAAGTATCAGCAGACCTATTAAGTGTCATAATGATCTTAGACAAAACAGAAACCGAATTTATGGATTAAAAAACAATACAGCAAATATGTCTTTTCTTGGTAATGTGACTTGGGCGATCTCCAGATGGAACATGTGAGCATTAATGTAACAAAGCCTTAAAAACCCGAGGAGTAGGAATATTTACACTGATCACACGCCATTTACACCTCAATGTTATATATTTATTTGAAATCTAAGTTGCAGGTGAGGTTGCTGAATTTCTTATTACTATACCCAAGACACAGGACCAAATTCACCCTTATTCCTTGAATGCCCATACATTGTTATTCATAACATATAGAGCTCCACACCTATGGAGGTTTTTCCCTCCTGTACACGTACCAGCTTTTGTCCTGACAGGACTTCCAGTAGTGCCATCAAGATTTTGCCATCTTGTATATCAATAAACAAGTCTTTCACTTTCAGAGGAGGCTTGCACTGTAAAGAAAAGAAACCATGTAGCTTTTAAAGCAATACTGTGTGGTAAGTCACCCTGATTTCAGAGAGTAAGAAGAAGAATTTTACAAGACAGAGACACCAGAAGTAAACCTTAGCCTGCAGGAAGAAAGGGCTGACTATTCTTCACATTAGTGGCAATTCCGTCCTAGGAATGTCAGAACTAAAACTGCAATGTAGTACTCATGTAACTGAGATCAGACAAGGACTTATTTCAGATTTCCTATAACAGAATCTCACCCTAAATACTCTGCCTAGGAAGCGACCACCTGAGGCTTGGGTGCTGATCCCTCAGACTAAGACAAACCCAGCAGAAGCAAATACCACTTCATGCTGAAGTAAACCTGTGATCCAGCTGGCCACAATGTCCTGTCTCCTCTGTAAGGTTTCTGGTGGTGCCATTCTGTTTCTCAGTATTTTCTAAGTACTTTAAATAGCAACTTCTTGTATTGTGCCTCTCTTTTCTCAGCAAACTTCTCCAAAGGGAACTATCTCCTCACTTCACTGAGGTGTCTGATGATGTGTGCACTGTGAGGCACACAGCCAAGTCAGCTCAGCCCTGAGGGGTAGTCTCAGCTGCAGCAATTACGCTCTGTTCAGGTGTCACTCACTCATGCGTCCCTAAAGAGCCCAATCTTTTTATCTTTGGTTGGGCAATGCACTACTGTTTCATGAAGTACTGCTTCTAGCAAACTCAGATCATGCATTTTTGTTACTAGTCTTTAATCTAGTTAAGAGTACTAAACAATGCTCTATACTGAAAGAAAGCAAAGTATCATTCATTTAAAAATGAAATAGCCTATCTGAAAGCCTCAAACCTAAACATTTTTTATTCTTTCAGTACTTAAGACAAGAACAATCACAACTCAGAAGATGCAGACAGCTCCCAATTATCCCATGACCAGCAGAGCCAGCTCCTCTCAAAAAATGACCCAAATGGGATGGTCTGTTCCAAAAGGGGATACACCACACTGTAAATTTCCTGAGAAAGTACAAGAAAAAGACTTCACTGCTGCCTTTAAAAGAAAGAAACGACTCTGCAAGAAGTGCTTCTTTGAGGATAAAGGCAGAAGCCACCTTCCTCAGAGGGTGTCCTCGGGGGAATCACCTGTAATTAGAGACAGCTTTAGCAAAGCTCTTGTTATTTACATGAGTATGTTTATTATGCCACTTCCAGGAAAAACATTGTTATAGCAGCAGGTTTTTGCCCTTTCTTCAGAAAAGCATTTTTCTTTGTTGAATCAGGGAGGAAAAAAAATTGTATGCACTCCAGAGAAAACAATTCACCTGCACACAAAGTTTGTAAGACTTTATATGCTTGGCACAGCAGAATTAACAGCACCCTACAGCCCTTTTCATGATCTAATTCCTTCTGTAAATCAAAGGTCTTTTCCACAGTCACATATTTGACAACCCTTTTTGACAACTTCCAAAATTGCAGTTAGTTTAAAGCCCTAGAGCCTGGTTCACAAAGGCATCACGTAACACTGTCTTCATTCCGAGAGACCTTTGGGAGCAATTGCTAGTGAAAATATTTCCAACTAGCCTTATTCTGATTTTCTAGTGAGATTTAGGAGGATCCCTTTATTCCTTCAGCAACATTCACTGCAGAGTTGTGGATTTAAGCAACTATATATGTAATATCTTCCATCTAAAACCCCTTTACTATGTCTGAAATGAAATCACTTCCCAAAAAGCACAGAAGCTAAACTGAGAGTCAGCTTGTAGCCCAAATTTAGCCCCAGTCTGTACTTTATGAAATTTAGCCACAGATACCAGAAGCACCGTGAAGCTCAAACTCCAGTACAAGTTAGGACTTTGTCTGGATCAGGAAGCTGGTCTCATCCCTTGATCTTAGTAAAATTAAGATTTTTTTTTTCTCTTTTCATCCTCAACAGCAGGAAAATTGTTCTCTGGATGGCAGACTACTAAGGAGAGTTAGTACTTATCTACTATCAATAGGAACAGTAAATTAGGTTTAATAGCCATATTATGGTATGATTAAGAAACAATTGCATCTTAAAAATATTCAGTGATGTCCAAAAATTAGTTCTCTAATGTAAGTGGATATGTAAAGATCCCATCACANTGCTGAACTAAAGTCAGCCGAGCGTTTGCTGCACCTCAAAAGGAAATGTCATTTACCCAGAAACATGCTTTCAGCTTCCCCTCATTCTCCTCCAAATGTCCCCATATGCACAGAGGTCCACTTTGTTTCCAAATTTTGACTACTTTAAAAGGAATTAACTGCAATGTGTCTATGGTTGTGCCTCTGCATCTCAATATCAAGACTGTCAGTCTTACCTTTCCCAAATGTAGGTTTATCCATCTGGTAAAGGTCCTCTTCTGTACATTTTCCCGTTCCACTAGAAATATCAGAAAAAAAAGTCATCGCTTAAGTTTCCAGAAGAGGGAAATCTGATAGGAAATTTCAAAAACCGATGCACAAAAAAGTCAGAATTCATGAGACTCCTGTGAATAAAACAAATATATTCCAAATTGGGAGACAGAAGGTTGAGCTATGGCGTTTTATTCAATTTCTTTGTCCAGACAGGAGCTGTACATGCTTGTAAATGCATTCTGAAGGATGTAGGAAGAAATCTCTCTGTTTTGCAATCTTCAGTGTAGCTTTTGAGAGATGAACATTTATATGCTGTGCACAGCTCTCCAGTGATATTAGTCTCTGAACAAGCAGCTTGACCCTTCTATGTCGATTTATAGGATTATTGCTCTGACACCTTCATGCAAATGGGGCTGGTGTGGATTCCAATGTACTTAGTTGCATACACGAGGCATTAGCCAACACAACAATTTTGTCTTCATTCTTATGAATGGAAACACTTCATCAAATCTCATCTTCCCAATCTCCTAACTAATGCATTTAAAATAAAAATTCCAAGTCCCTATACTGAAGAAAAATGCTATTTATATTGCAGTAAGACAAGGAGTGCTTGCTCCATGCCAAAAGTGCTGTATGCTCGGTGCTGCACAAACAGCTCTTGGGCCAGCTGAAGAGTTTTTAATCACTGCCATTTCCTGAATCCATTTCCATAGTGAACTACAGCAATAGTGTTAGGGGAATCATATTACTGACCAACTTTCATTTAACTTCTAATATAAAAAAGTAAACCATATATTTAATATAAATGAAGTAGACTGACAAAGTAATATTTCATTTTAAAGACAATTATTCTCAAGTGGTTCTCAAATTTCACTTGAATTAAGGAAATCTGGCAACTTATGAACAAAATCCATTAAAACTAGTTATATGCTGTATTTCAATATACTCATAGAGCATATCAAATATATTTTAAAACCATTTTGTGTTTCTTCAGCCCTACAAAAATAACTAACCTATCTACTGGGAAATCACATTCTGTAAAAGTCTGGTTTGTTTTTATTGGTCAGACTAATTATAGGGTAAGTAGTAGCTTCTGTAAAACAAATTTTAATATTGTTCTTTTTGATCATTTTAACTGAAGGGTCAGTAGCCTCTAATCATATCTATAATTGTTTTCCTTATTTTGATGCATTGGAATAGAGCTTTCAGCATGAATTGCATTTGTCACTGACGGCCACTCAGGCCTTTTAAGTCCTCTTATTCCCGTAAAACCTGATTTTATGTAAGATTGGTTGAAAAAAAGTCATTACCCCTTATGTGCTTCAGAAAACATGGAAAATGCCAAACTAATTATTGCTGTTGGCTTTTCTTTTAAAATATCTTAGAAGAATGTGCACAGATTTGAAACAGCTCTCTACAAATGGAACTGTAAATTATATTAATGTTCCAGAATATCTGTAAAAACCCCACAGCATTTACCACCTACAAATCTCAAAGTACAATAAACCAAAAGACATGTTACATCTTTCTCGGGCTTCCCTTCCTTCAGCACCTCGACCTCAGAACTGGCTTTCCATGCGCTTACACATCCACGGCTGAGCAGCAGAAGTGCTGTGTGTCACCTAGAGTGTAACTTCCACAGTCCATCTGTTAAAATTAACTTTTGAGGGTGGGTGGAGGTTCAAACACATGTGTTAGTGCAAAGGGAAAGGCAGAATGGGTGCAGGAGCTATCAGCAGGCAATGGGGTCATCTCTTTCTTAAGCATGTCTGAAATGCTCAGATGGGCCGTGCCAGGTTTCGGGGACTACAGGAGACCTTATCAAGATATGCAGACACTCAGTGTTGACCAAAATCAAAGAGGAAACACAGAAGCAAAATTAATGTTTTCTGATTTCATCAGATGCTTAGTTCTTGGTTTCAGGTCCTATTTTTCACCAGTCACTTTGGCAACATTCATTTTCAGGGTAAATAAGGATGCAAGAGAGCTGTGTTTATTTACAGATCATCCATAAACTGAGCACACATTGGCTCCTAATTTTGCTGCAGAAATTCTGCCATCGATGCAAATTAAGAGTTGCACGTGTGTCTCAAAGGACGGGTGAGCCAAGCTGGTGTTACTGCTTCAGGAAGCTCACACACCACAAAAAAAAAAAAGGCACATTTGGGAAAGCACTTGCATATATATACACAAGTTTCTAACACTAATCAGTGAACGTTCTGACAGAAAACTGCCTGTTTGCAGTAAGAACGATGACCCCAGAATGGACACTATTTGACTCTGTAATAGTGTAAAGCAATAGGAACTGGATAGGGAAGAAGAAAAGGGAGGAAATGTGTTCATAAAACCCCTAAGGCAGACAAACCCCTAATACAGTCCATATGCTCAACAGCAGAGTTAATGGGAAAAGTTCAGCATAGGTATTTACTGATGTGTGCCTTTAACTGTTGTTCTTTTCCAGCTCTGTGGACCTCCCAGTTTCAGCACGGCCCTTCTTCTCCACAATCTTTTCATTTCAGACGATTGTAGAGACTCTATAAACTTTATACAGTTCCCATAAATTAAATGGAATCTTTTTTCTCCTTTGCACCTATTATTGTATGAAACTGAAGAAAATAATTCAAGTCTAAAGTTCCTATGCTTGTGTATATAGTTTACTGAAACTGCACTGGGTTTACTGGGCAGCTAGAGAGCAATAACACCATTATAAAATAATTACACACACCATATGGCTGGTCTGCACACAAATCCTATGCTGGAAAAGAAGGATGCCTGCTGTGAGGGTTGGATTCAAAAATGTAATGCTGGAAGGTAGTAAAAAGTTAGGAATTGCCATTTTGGTTCAGCTCAGCTCAGACCTTGACGTACGAGAAAAATTATGAAGAGAAATTTTGACCACCACACAGAAGCTGAGTATTCCATACTTGTCCAATGAGCTCAACCACAGCATGCTTTCACAGTAGGGTCTATGATGTTGCAGAGGCACAGTATTTATATCAAAGTACACAGGTAAGGCACTGACAGGCATTAGCTGCAATAACTGAGAGGGAAGAAACCTCTAAAGAGGGAAAAGGTGTGCTGGTAGGATGATGAGCCTATTGTACAACTCACATAGTTCTCTGCCCCACAACTGTGTTCTAGAGGGCAACAGAATTTGGCTCAGCCACAGTATCTGCACCCTATTTAGTTTGCAAATAAATATTCATAAAGATAGATATTCTGGTTTGTCAAATCTTATGGCAAAGGCAACTACTTTGTCACAGAGTAAAACTAAGCTAGTTCAAAAACCACTTGGGCAAATTCAAGGTTAAGCTGTTGTTGGACAAGAGAGTGGCACTATTTCCTTCCCCACCAGCCT
>VYZX01020153.1:76494-124547 GCA_013401335.1 Brachypteracias leptosomus
CAAATTTGAGATAGCAAATATTGAATTGCTTTTAAATAGTATTTATTCTGTTGCTGTAGAACCAGTTATGAATAACCCTCTGAGGCACACCACCGTGGGGCTGGGCACATGAAGGAACTAAGAAACATGGAAGCTGATTTGAGTGGAACACTTGCCAGTGTGTAATTACATAGCTTCAGAAAACTGCTTGATTTGTATATATGGATATTACTTCCAAAGCAAAGCAGAAGGTCACTTAAATTTGTTTCCAAAGCTATTAGCATTTCATCCAAGGTATCATCATACAACGTTACAACCTCCACAACAGGCCAAGCTGGCTTTTAGATCCACTTGCAACTTACCTTCAGGACATCTTGCTAACTACTAGTTTTATAACATGCAGAAGAGCCAGCTTCCTGGTTTCTACCACAAGTTATAACCTCTATAGATACAAGATATACCTGTTATTAACATTAAGCAAGTTTTCAAGACACAGGTGTTGGAGTTGGCCACCTAACTGTGAAAGAGAATGCTTTAACTGCCCTTGGCTTTGGAGGCAATAACTTGCCAGAAGAATCATCCCATATCCCCTTCATCAGTAACCAATCGCCACCACAGAACTAGCTCAAAATGTATATAGCTCTGGAGGTATCTGAGCATCTGCCAAAGTCTTAAATCATGAGAAAATGGCACTTCTAATTACACAATAAAAATATACGGGCAAATGTCCGATAAGTAAATACTACAGCCTAATTCCAAAATGAAGCGTGATTCAGACACCTTAAGTCTTGGGAAATACAAATTCTTCTCCTTCCACCTTCCTCACCCCAAAACTCCCAAGTCTTACAGTCAAGCAATCAATCAATCTCTAATGAACACACATTGGACAATCTACTTTTGACCTATCCAAACTCTAGGCCAGTAAATAAAGCATGAACTGGATTTTAAACTGGGATTCATAGTGTTCCTACACTGTGACTCAGTCTAGTTATTTCTGATTACTAGTCATCACACTATCAAGTCTGAATACTGTTTTCTCTGCAAACTTAATGTTCGTGAAGAAAGTCATACTGGCATCTTAGAACATGGATTTTATCTAAAATGGTTCGTTTGCTGCCTGCAATGTTCCAAACTTGCACTACTATGTCTCAAACACTGAAGAGTGCATTTCCAGACATGAAAGCCCATGTTGTTTTTACAGATCATGACAAGGCTGCCGGCAATACCATTAGCTAAAGAGAACTTCTTGGGTTTTTGTTTTAATTAGGTGGTTGTATCTTTGCATATACCCAGACCAATGGCACTGAGTAATCAGGTCGAATTTTGGTGTCAAACCTGCAAAAGGAAGGTGACATCTGACTAAGATCTGCCTCAGTAAGCTTCTGTATACAGTGCAGCTGGGACACGTGAGCCCTAGCATGCTGTTTTACCTTTTTTTGCCTGTATAGATGCAAATAATTGCATATGCCATACGGGCAAATAAAGGCCATGCCATTAGTTACAATAAGCAGTCAGGCATTAGATACAGGATACAGATGTTGGTATGGGTTATTGACAGCTGTAAGGAAGCACAGATCCTTGTCCAGGAGACCTTTTACTGTTCAAACACACGGGACAAAGTTCAGAAGCAAAGACAAAAGACAGGGCACCTGCAAGCAACATATCCAACGTGGGAAGGGTGATTAGAGACAAGCTGTAACACAAAAAAAACCCAAATAAAAAGGCAGGTGGAAAAAGGAGACAGAAAACAAAATAAGTGGAAAGTTTAAAGGACAGGGCAAAGTGCAATTAAAATTTCTACTTTTGCTTCATTTTGGCACAGGCTTACATTAAACACATTGAACCATGAACACTCAGAGGCTTAATCTCTATTATGTATTTTCACAAGAGGCTGAAAAAATAGCTCACAACAGATGTAGGAAAACACATTCCTCTCAAGTCTATATGGTGCAGTCCAGCTACACTGCTCAGTGAGTACTCTGTACATACATGAAAATCTCCATATTTGTAGGAGTATGAATTTTAATAGCATAATCAAAGTCCAAGGAATAATTTTATCCAAATTGCCCACAAAACTTATTTTATAAGCTTCTGAATTCCAGGGAATTGTATATTTTCCTTGTGCTTAAGAAACCCTCAAACAGCTTAGAAGATTAATATAAAATTTCTTTTCGATCTTGAAGGCTTTGTTGTGTACCATATGCCAATTTGATGTATTTTGGAGCACATGAAATATTAAATCTTAAAAACTCTGGTTTTCTAAAGGAAACATTAACTACACTATATAACATGAGACTGGTCTCAAGTTACCTCCTATGAAATAGGGCCTCTAAGCCTTCCAGATGAAGTTAAGTTAATTGTTTGTCGAAACTGACCCATTTATTAGGGTCTTTATTAAATTTCTATGTCAGGTGTTGAAAGCTTGAGGCTTTTTCATTCCATCGAAGTTGCAGAGTGTGAGTCTTACTGGTCCAACTTTAAAACTCAGGTTGGCGCTGCAGAACACAAACAACGAAGGCTTTACATTTTCATTAGCTGCAGCTAAACAGATTTCTTTTGGAGTTCAATGTCTGGTTATAGCAAAATATTTACTGCTGCAATTGGTATATTAGGATTACATACACCAGACAAACATTGCAGGATGAATACGAGATTTTGAAAAAACTCTTAGTGCTTCAATCCTCACAATGTCTGAGACAGATGTTCCTCTTAACAAAGCATTAGAAAGATGAATTTACTTGTAAATTCTACTGGGCTCTGGAAGAGAAATCCTACATAAACTATTACTATTAGAGCTGATCAAAATAGCTTCCAATGAGAGGGATTTATTTTTCCCCCTTGAAAACTAATTTGGTAGTAGCAGATGGTAAAGATTCCCCTCCCTGTACCCTTCAATCACAAAGCAAACATCTTTGTTCTCTTGACATTTTATACACATAGAAACTGTTATTGAACAGATTAACAAAATTTCTCATTTACATACTAAGAATGTTCTTATGAAACAAAATTTGACAATTTTAAAAAAGAGAAATACAATTCTATTCTGATTACTTTGAATGAGACAAACATCGGTGTTTACTGGGAGGGTTTACTGGACCAAAGTAATAATTAAGTTAAATTCAATGGGTTTGGAATTGATCTAACAAGTGATTTAAGCATTGATCCAGTATGGGGTTTTCAGACTGTGCACACCATCTTTTGTGGTGCATTACATGCTGTACAAGGAGCACAATACCTCCTTCAATAGGATTTGCTATTACCAACAAAGGCCATTAGGAGTAATGCACATTTACTCAAGGGTTGCTCCTAGCCCAGGGTTCACTGTGTTCCAATGCTGTTTGTTGCACCAGTACTGGTTTCTACAAATGGTTCACCTCCGGGGACTGCTGATGTTTTTTGGAGGTATTTAGGTCCCCAGTTCTGCATTGCGCAAAATGTCCAACCCTTGCCACTACCAGAGTGCTGAACTCTGCTTCAAAGGGCAATGCTTGCCTTCAATTTCAACTTCTTCTTGCACCTTTTCTACCTACTTGAGTATATCAGACCTGATTCTCTTCACTTGTTCAAAAATAAAATCAGGAGTGCCCTTCTGAAGCTAACAAAATTATAGTCACAGCATTCAACCCAGTACCAGTTAGCCCTATCTTCTTGCCAGTTAGAGGAATGGCTCCTGAATCAAGTTCACATCAGCATAGTTTTACTAGCACTAGCAGAAGCCTTTCCCTCCCACATGGCGAAGAATGCCCCATACCTATACCAATATCTGCACCAGTATCTATATATCATTCCTAACTGAAGATCTCGGTGCTCATCCTGTAGCATCCAAGAAGAAAAGAACAACATCTTCCAGAAGCCTTCCTACCTTAACCAAGTATGAGCTAGTCACAAAGTCCACACATCTCCACTGCTCTGCATTTACCCTTATTTGTTGTGGTAAACCTAGAAAGCCTAGACTGTGAAACATTCCTTACTGTTCATGTTTTTTCCTTCCAGAGAGCAAAAAAAATCCTTTGGGCTGGTGAATTTTGTTGAGACATAAAAGGCTGATATACAATAAGGTACTCTGCTTTACATCTGTCTGACAACAGTGCTAAAGCCTGAATAATTTGAGGTGAGCAAAGATGTCCAACAAAACCTAAGCTGTGTTTCAGGGTGATTTCTTGGCATTTAGAGTCAGACGAGAACAAGCATGTGCCCAGAGTCCCACTGTTTCCTATATTTGTCAGTTAATGTTAATAGGTTGGTGGTACTTTTATGCCTTGTGGTGTACTTTTATGCCTTTGAAACCACTATAACGGAATTTGTGAGCAGAAGGAAGAAAATGCAGACGCAGGAGACTGGCAACACACCCATTTCCAACAGAAGTCCTGGGCAGCATCCTAAGCTCCTTTACAGGAGTCAAGTTTTAACACAAAATTTGAATAACTCTTAGTAACCAGGACCTTCAAAGAACTACAGTATGGTACAGAAGGGCTGAGGAGACACTGCCAGAGATGTATAATCTTTGGAATTTGCCTTTAGTTGTGGGAAACTTGCACTTAGAAGGCAGTAGTTTCATTTTCTTAAATCAGACAAGGAAAGGCAACCACGGACGTGGTGTGACACAGAACTACCTTGCAGAAGCCACAAAATCACAAAGAATTGCCTGTTGAGGTGCCTGTGGCTTCTGGATTTCCTTTTCTGCTTCCCCCATTGTCCCTAAACAACTCAGGGACATTACCCTGCCAGTGCATTATACAAATCAAGAAAGGCTTATAAAGCCTTCTGAACAGGACATCACAGCACTAGAAGTGGTTCAGAAATAAAACTTAATTATACATGTGCAATACTGCAAAAACAGTATTTAAAGCCAGAAAGAGTAACCCACTGCACGGACCCCCTAAACCTACTGGTACGCTCAAGAAAGGAAGTGGCCTCAGATGGGGCTCCCTAGTGAAAAATATACAGAATCACACAGAATTCTGCTTCTCTCCCACTTAACCATCCCCTTCATGTCTCTGACCAAAGCCATTAAGCATCACAGAAGAAACAGAGTGAGGAGCATGGTAGTCAGATGAATATTAGAAATACATGTAACTCTAAGAACAAGAGATTGAAGAGATTTACGGAGATTAATATTAACTAGCACAAAATCCTGTGGCTTTGGAGGAATAAGCAGATGCTTTGTCCATTGTGGGCTAGACACATGACCTGAAGTAGAGGGTCCAACGCCATTCTTGGAGGGATAGAGAGAAAAACACAATGTGAGAGACAGGAGCTACACTGTAAGGTGGTCTGTTGCAGAGCAAGGAAACTTGCATTTAAAAATGCATGAAGGCAGAGTGTAAGCTGCTGAAGTTAGGTTAAAATAGCTAAAAAGCTGAAGTACAGTAGAGATCCTTTTTAAGATGCATTATAAAATGCAAGAGCCTGGCAGTGACAAGTAGATATCCCTAAGAAGTCACCACTTGTCTTAAACGATCTTCTAGGAGGTATGCTTCAAGAGATATACACCTGTTTTTCTAAGAAAAGGGTAGCTACCACAAAAGAAGTTACAGGCAGATCAAGGATGGCAAACTTCTGAGTGTTCAGCTAAGTCAATCATGTAGCCTCCCCCAGAAGACTCTGATCCTAACATGGACTTCATGGGCAGCACAGCAAAAAGCCAGGTCCCCTCTGCACATTGGTAAGCATTGCTTTGCACAGGAAACCATAAGTTAGAAGTTCTCAGGATTACTCTGGGTGATGCTATACAGTTGCCAAAAGCTAGCAGAGACAATTTTTCTGAAGTGAGTAGCAGTCTTTCTTTTGCTCCAGTGGGCTTTGAAACCCACTATATGAGTGGCTATAATGAGTGAAGACTGGAAATAGCATTGACATAGCTTACTAATTAATCAAACCTAGAAAGTGTCAGACAAAATCTTGAACTGAGTTTGGATTAAGGTCTGTTGTAACACTCAGGATCCCAGTTCTCCCTAAGAGTCTCCCAGAATGTGGCAATGCAGTCCTCAAGTGATTAAATGAAGCTCTTGATGGAGCTCCACATTTTTAGCTGTATGCCTGAAAGCAGGTTTCAACAAATCTGTCAGGATGAAAACCCAAGGAAAAGAAATGTGTATACAGGTTCTCTTGTTCTGAGGATCCAACACTAAAATAGTACCATTTTATGGCATTAAACCAATGCCATCAAAAAAAAAGGAGCACAACAAGCTTCAGACACTGCATGCCTCTCCCACACCGACACTGTCATGCCTCCTGACTGTCATTAAACAGTTCACCTGTAACCTCTAGGACAACCACCACCTTTCTACTTCTCTATTTTTGGCAATTCTTTTCCAAAATTCAAATGAGAACATAGCAGGAACCATGAAAACCCATCCTTTCTCCTTCATAGCCCACATGGAACATCCACTAGGAAGAAAAAGCAAACAGAAAAGAATTTGGACTTAGGTGCTAAGCAAATATTTGTGTTATTTATGGACATTTCCAGAAACAAAACTTAGAAGAGACTCATTCCTCATGTACAGTATTACTCATAGCAAGACAATCTTCTTCCAAGGAAAAACCCATTACTACATAGCTATACTCTGTGTTTGCACAGTACCTTCAACTCGATGAGCTCTGTGATCCTCCTTATCAGACTTTCACATCCCAGGGGACAAGGTATAGCATTGTCTCCCATTACAAAGGGGAAAATAGGAGCACCAAGAACTTCAGGGACTAATTATCATGCAAGCAACAAGCCCTTCCTTTAATACACTCAATAGTGTTTAAATGGCATCACATCTTTCCAAAAGGAGTTTAAAAAAAAAAAACCCTTATGGAAAGAGCATGTATTTTGTTGCTTTGAATTATGCTCAACATGCATAACAATTAAGAGATATACTTCAAAATGGGACATAAGCCATTTTATTTGTTATTTTAGCTTGTATTCAGAAAAATTATAATCAAAAATACCAGAGAAAGGTGGGCCTTCGAATATATGTCACGGTCCATAGCACAAGAGGAATAAACACACTTTGGAAAGAGAGGGAGCTTTTGACAGAGGGTCTGGTTTCTACAGCCCTTTGAATTGGTTCTCTACTTTTATATTTCTTTTAATGCCAATTAAAATTATTTTTTCCAGGCTTCCTGGTGCTCTTGGCCACTTGCCAGGACTATTAGAGAGATGGAGACAAGGAACTGTTCAGTCACTTCTTGGTGGGACTTCAAAGTTGCACCATGCAGAAGAGTAGTTTCATATACCCTTTAACACAGTGCAGATCCGCACTGCCACTAAGAGGCTTAGCAAACACTTTGGCCAGCACAAGGGAGGCCATCAAACATTGTTCTGGCAGCAGAGCTGGCCTACTGTGTACATCAGCCCTTGGCCCAGCCACGTTTACATGTCTAAACGCTATCACTTTAGCTCGCTCTTCCCCTCCCGCGTTGCTCTTGCACTGCTTTGCATCCCTCACTCCAAGCCCCAATGACAAGATTCTGGTTAATGTGTGTTCCTCACACTGTTTTAATCTGTTTGCCACATCAAATCATCAATGTTGTGCAATGGGAATAACACAGAGCATGAGGACTGACAGCATTCCTACTGCTGCAGGAGTTGGAAGAGCTCTAATCAGTCAGCTCCTGTTCTACCTCTTTTTCTCACCCCGACAGGCATACCTGCCAATTTCAGTGCAGAGAAACACCGGTATGTGCTGGGTATGGTTAATAGGTACATCCACCTTCTTTAGGCCTGCAGGTACTTACAGAGCTGGAATATGCATGCTTCAACAGAAAAATCACTATTCAGCCTACATTTTTCTTCATACGTATGTAGGATGTGAGATGGATGGATGAGCAATGGAAGAGGACAGTGAGGACACTTTCAGGACTATACACTCCAGTTCCTTAGAGCAATCCAGCTGGACAATTCAGTAAAGTAGGAAAAGACACCAAAAGCACCAGGAAGGCTGCACTGCATGCTGCCTCTGATGTCAGCAACACCCCATCACACTGAGATCAACTGTACCTGAATTCTGGGTGACAGAGGATGACAAGATGTTCTCTTCACCAAGGCTATGCTTAGATCTAGAGACTTCAAAACTGGTTTAATACTATTTGTATAATACTTGTAAAACATTATTATAAAAACCCCATGTATCTCAAGAGAGCTGTATTAGAGCTCAGATCCATTCTGGTTTTGCTGAGAAGCTTTTGTAGATGGTCAAGGTCCTACGCAGCAATCAGTGCCTTGCTTTGCTCACGCCATTCAGCAACTGCTTAGTTTCGAGAGCCTGGTTTTAAGGTGAGAAGCTTAACTGCTGTGAACAGTTTCTACTCTTTACAGCTGTATAAAATGACTTAAGGCAAACCAAACATTTCAGGAATATGAGATCTGACTTATGGGTTTTGAAAGCTTGAGTCCATATATCCTCAACGTCTGTAATTCTGGGGTCATGAAAAGACATTACTAAGTATTCCAAGAACTCTGGAAGGCTTGAAGCATGCATGGCAATGAGCTTCATCACTCACTGCACTCACAGCACACAAAGTTCAAGCAAAGTCAGGCTAGAGAATTGAGTAATCATGACTAAAACATGATAATACAGTCAGTTCCCTTGAGGATTAGGAACACAATGAAATCTTCATAAAGGAAAAAAAAATTAAAACCAGGAGCACAACTACCTGATTGCAGCCTCTTGCATGGCAACAGGGAAACAGTGGGTCTTTAAGGAAAAGATGCTACTTTGAAATTGAGGTATCATTAAAAAAGATAAAAGGGCTCTCAATGCCAAACAGCATTTAGATTCTGCTACAACATAATGCTAGGAAAGTCATGGATACCAGAGTATAATCTCTATTTTAAAATACTATGTAGAAGATGGAGAGGAGAAGGCTCAAGTCTTAAATGTTTGAAGAAACCCTTTTCAGACCTTTGGCAAATTTCCATGATCTCTGTGTTTCTCATCTTTAACAGTGGAATCACTCATGGTTTGAAAGGCTCTTGAAATTAAACCCACAAACACAGACTGCAAAGGCAGCCAGATACTTTGGTGACAATTACAGTCAGGCCCTAATGTTTAGAAAATAAGCAATTCATAAGATGATTTTTGTGATGTATCTAACAATAACACAACTGCTGATCAATAACATCATTTACACAGCAAAGAACAGAATGCCAACAGGATTTGACACAACAGTGGGCCACTCTTGTGCTAGTTTTGTTTGCACCTGTGTAAAGTTCAACCCCAATGCAGTAAAGTTGTAGAGACAGCAACACCTTTTGCCTACTAACCCTATGATACTGGAAGTAACCGAATAGAAAAAGTTAACACTGAACTTCATCTGCAGACTGTTCTTCCCTTACTCGCCAACATTACATTCGTAAGCAAATCACTGAAAAAGTCAGGATGGGAATTTTGTAACTTCACTTGAAAGAAGAGAGTGAAATTTTTCACAATTATCTTTTAGTTAACTTCTCCATTAATACTAATGACTGCAATTTAGCTGTAGGAATGGCTTTGAAAATATACCTTCTCTACTTCAATTTATTTCTACAGCTGCAGAATTACATTGTTTAACTTTTCTTTCTTAAGTGGATTTCCTTTGGCTTTGGCTCCCATTTAATAAAGTGACGAGTTCACTGAAAACAGCCTTTGCAGTTTCAGTGGCTTAGTAAGGTAAAGCCTAAGTTGATTGAAAAATAATTTTACTCCATGTTGCTTTACTGCCAGTCAGCTCACACTATTGACTGCGCTGCATCTGGCTGCCAGACCAGTTATTTCACTTTTTGTTTGTTTTCAAACGGTCAGCAACACCAATAACATGCACACTCTTCATTTTCACATTCTGTGGTGTGTGCAGAGTAGTTGGGAACCATCTGAGTGGAGTCAGGTCATCTGAAAGGGGCTTTTCCTGCTTTACTGGAGATCTGCATTTGATAAAAGCAAAGAAAGCAAGAATGGACCAAAGACAGCGATATAATTACTTAGAATTCTATGCCAGATGAAACATGTGGGTGGCAATTAACTAGGAAAAGCTTGTCAGAAATCCCTAAGCACATAATTTAATCAGGATTTAATGCTATGACACCACAACATGCTGCACACCTTTCCTAAGGTCTGTAGAACCTTCATCACCCACTCATCTCACGCTCTGCAGCGCTCTGGACACAACCGTGTCCCACAGAGATTCTTCCCTGACAGTAGCCACAGCCAAAGATAGGCATCAGGATTTAGCTTCTATTTGTCTTTTAAAACAAACAGATGTAATCCATAGTCCACTTTATTACAGTGAATAATAGTTACTCTGTTCTTTCAACACTGAAAAGGTTTAATTTTATAGCTGTTTTACGGATGTAAATTAAACCTCACACATGTGAGCAAGCAAAGACTCTTTGACATTAACAGATGAGAAGTAAAGACCACAGGCCTTTCAAACTCCCAAAACAAACTTTATGTACCCCCTCCTACCTTGGCCAGAGAGCAATAAATGGAGATGAATGCTTTTACAAATGCCAGTATTGGCTAGTATGTCTCTGTTGGAAAAATAATAACTGACTGCTTTACTTCTGTTCCCTGAACATAGGATTTTAAAGCTTAATTATATAATTCCCTCCACTTATATAGTTCCAGATCACTTTCTCAATTAAGAGAAAAAAAATACTAAAATTATACAATCTAGTATAGAAGTACAATTACATAGGTAAAGGACATATTTTTGTCACTGACAACATAGAGGCAAGAAAAACTTGGAGTTTCTAAGCAAATACATTACAATTCAGAAAATAATGACAAAAATATTTCCACAAGTCCACAGTATTTGCAATTTCAGTAGAAACCTCTTTGGCATAAAGGAAATTAACATTATTCACTAAGTGAGAGCCAACAGTGTCCTAGAGAACTTGCCTGAAGAGGGTAAGGGGTTAAGAGATGAAACTCTGGTTTCAGGAGGAAGAGCTAATCAAAGCATAAACTTTCAGCCAGTATAAACTGGCTCTTTTTCTCTGGATTTCCAGAAGCTTAATAAATGGACTCTTGCAATTTTGGTGGCAAAAGCAAGAAATTATCAGTATACTGATTGTACAAACAACTTACAGTTAATTGACTTGTTTGATGTCACACAAAAAGCCAAGCTGCATCTTAAGCCTTCCTCTTGAAGTCACACTTTGCATGGTATGTAAGGATATGCTTAGAAAGTGCTGATTTGATTTCAGTTGCTATGCAAGTGACAAATCTTTGAACTACAGCTTATATGGGCCCTTTTCTTAATACAATGCACTGAGATCCTGGACTCTACAGTTAAAATAGGTTTTACCATACAGGTCTGAAATGGATAAATCTGGAGCAGAATGTACTCGCTATAAAAAGCAAGGGGAAAAAAAAGTCTTCAAACTTACATTTGTCCCAAGAGTCACATACTATTTCATGTCTCAGGGTTCTCTTCCAGATAAATTAATGTTTCCCTGGAAACATGTTTCTAAATACAGTTGCTGCACTCATATCTTGTACTAACAGTTTGTTCCTCAAGTACAGAGACAGGCTAATCAGTGCTAAGTTAATATCTCTGAAACTTGCCTGCTATAGTCAAATCTCATAATTTCTCAGGATCGATTTATTTTTAATAACTGAGAGAGCAACAACAGCAACCTGTGGTTCAAGTTATTTCCAAAAGTCAGTGGATGCAATTCCTCATGCATTAGGAGGATCACTAATTTTTGATCTCCCGTAAAAATAGAGACACACTTCTGCTAAACACTCTTCAAACCTGAGACAGCTGGCGCTTGAGCAGACACTCCAGAAAAGGGACCATACCTTGACTTTGTACCATGCCTGGCACACTGGAGCACCAATCACTTATGAAAGAAGGATCCAGAGCCACCCCAGTTAAGCTGTGATGAAATGCACACATCTGAGGAGCTCCTGGGAACCACTGGAGGAAATCTGTGAAGTTACTATGGTGCTTGGTTTAAGGAGATGGGTGCTTTCCTTGTCCAGGCACTAACGGAAACATTAGTCTTAGTTTTTTCAAGGATAAAGCATAAATGCTGGTGAATGCTTCAGTGTGAGAGAGCGCAAGAGGAAGAATGAGCTGCGTATTTCCAGCATCCCCTCTGATTACCCTGCATTGAACTTCTTGCCAATATCCACCTACAGCTAGGAGGCAATGCTGGTCCTGGCATGTTTCCTAACAAGATCTCCAAGTTGCAGTGGGTTTGGCAGAGTGTTTGCTGTTTTGTGTCTCTGCCTAGGAAGAGTTGGCTCTGAAAAAAAGTGGGTGGGTGATACCAGCCTTTGCCCTGTCTTCTTTATGCTCTACCAGAACAGAGGTTCTGGAAGACATCACGCTAATCTCTTGTAACTACCTACCTGGCAGATGGACTTTTTCAGTGACAAACAGTTCTTTTGATACAAGGGAGGTGGCAACAGAAAGATTATTTGATCTGAAGAAAGGATGACTTAAGATTTGACAGAGTATTTTTTTCTCTTTGTGTGAGGTCTCTCATGAGTGGCACTGAGACTAATTTGTTGTTGTTTCTCCCAGCAAAAGAACTAGGCAATATCAAATGATAACATCAGAACGCAGGTTTTAAAACAAAATCAAGGAATCTGCCTCTTCACACACAACCTAGTTGTGTTGTAAAAGTCCTCATAGCCAGACATTGTGGATTCAGCACATTTAGTGAGGGTTTAAGGGGAGGTACATTCACAGAAGGGAAATCCACCCATGTTTATTAACTACAGTGAACTTCCCTGTGGCTCTGGAAGTCCGTGATTTGCAGATGGCTGCAGACTAGATGAGGGAATTGTGAAAACTGCTTGCCCTGTTCTTGTATTAGGTACCTCCTTTTTGCCACTGTCAGATAGAGATACTTGACTAGACAGACCTTTGGTGTGACTACATGGCCTCCAGCACATTCTTCTATGAGATATTATAGTGGATGAGTCCCAGCTGTGGGACAAGCAAGAAAGAATCTAGGCTAAAGCAAAAGATCACTTTGGATAAAAGGGCCAGAGAGATAGACAAGAAGTGAGAAACCTTTGTAGTTTCATGTTTGTATAGCAATCCACGTGGTCATGGAAAGGCAAGAGGTTTGGGTTTGCTTTTCGTTTTTACTATTTCCCACTCTGTCTAATCTACAGTAGAACCTTCACCACTGCAGATGACTGTCACCATATTTGACATCAATTTGCAGTTTTCTTTCGAGTGATTTTGGATGGTCCCATCCAAACCCCTTGATGCAATTATGCCACTGTCACCACTGATGCTGTGAAGTCCAGTCCCAGACTGGACTCAGCAGCAGATGGGAACCAGATTCAGGAGATGAATTCTGGAACTGGATTTAGGAGCACAGGGATTGAGATCGAAGGTAGAATAGACAGAGTCCTCCTCAGATGTCGTCCACTGAAGAAGAGAGCTTGACCCTCATGATCCCTCAGCTTTATACTGAATACGACATATATAGGATGGAATCCCTCGTTGGTCAGTTCAGGGTCACCTGTCCCGTCCACTCCTCCCTATAGGTGCGGCCTTTCACTTTTGCACCCCTGGATGTGGTACACAGGATTCAGCAGTGACCTTGGTCTGCACACCAATTCTTGGTGCCAGCTCTGAACATCAAGCGTTATCACTGCTAGAAGCAGACACTGTCTGTGAAAACATGCTGTGTGCTTCAGAAAGTGCCGTTAGTTACCAGAGACTGAGCTGAAAGGAAACATCACTGAACAGAATTAGTTCAGTTCTATTCAAACCAGGACAGATGAACAGAAACATTACCAAAAGAAAAGCAAGGACAGGGAAGGACCAGGGTAAGGCAAACCTTCTGGCTACTTGCTCCAAGAGCTTTTCACTCACTTTTACTGGTAAAAAGTAACACACCTCATTAAAGTCAACTTCTTTAACAAATGACTTTATCAATTTAAAATCTATTACCCTATTTATAAAACAGCTCGCCCTGTTAAACCAGCCATCTGTTAATACAACAGCCATGAAAAATTTCTGCAGTGTATGTCTTACAGGGCGTAGCTATCACTGAGCCCATGGGTGGGAGAGAAGTATTGGCATCCAAAGTTGAACACACACAGAAAAAACCCTATAGTAAGCATAAGAAACAAAGTAAATAAACAGGTCTCCTGTCACACCCTGAAGGTTGCCATCACCCAGCGCTTGCCAAGGAAAGCACATTCCAGATACGGGGCCCTTCCTTGCCAAGACAGGGCTGCCACAATTACTCCCAGAAACAAGTCTAATCCATCAGACTCCAGATCTCTATGAGAAATCAAAAGCCAGAAATAAAGTCAGGAAAGTGATACAAAATTATTCTCAGACAGGTCACCACAGAGAATATTTTTAGACCAGAAACAGTCTGCTTGATGTGTAGAATGCAAAGAGCAGTTACGTTCTCTTACTCTCATAGCAAGCACTATTTCACTGATGACAACATTCTCTGGAGATTTCTCTCTCCATTCCCTTGCAGATCTGCTTAGTTCAGCCTGCCCCCTAATTGCACCTCAGAGATCAGAAAATGCCACTTTTGCCTGCTTTGCCTTGGGCTGCCCCTGCTTTGCCTTGGGCTGGCCAGCCTGTATAAACATCCCTCTTCTTCCCCTTCCTTCATCAGAGCTCCTTGTACTGAAGTGTACGTTTGCTGAACGGATAGGAATATGGAACATGCTGCTGTTAAAAGTTTTCCTAAACAACATAATTACTTGACAGACAAGGTCACCATTGTATTTACATGCTTTAAAATGGAAACATTACAAAATCAACCAAGTGTTTTTAAAGAAACCTGCAGCTTCTAGGAGTGCCAGCATCTACTGTCCAATGTGCCTGCTTTTGGCCCCTAAGAACATCCTGGGACTTTGGAAAAACCTCTGGACAGAGAAGTTATCAGTCAAATGCCAATCTAAGAATTTAACTCTGATGAATTCTGCCAGCATGGTGTTATATAACAATGCTCTTTCAATTCACAGCATCTCATTGCTACTTCTGTTCTTCTCGGGGGGGGGGGATATTTCTTAACTGGTATTTTTCCAGGAATTGCACCTGGAGCAAAAGAGAATAATCCCACAGCTATCAAAAAGGACTCTGTGTTCTTACTGAGGAAGCAATTCAGTCCCCAAGTGCTGCAACTGCCCATCTCATGACCTACACATAAGGTGCGCATCCAAACATTTTTTCCACAAAACCACTTGTGCTGCACTCCCAGGGGCACATTCCCTTCTGTGTACCTGCCACCACTTCCAGTTTCTTGGCAGGAACTTCTCACCTTCTCACACTGTAGTCCTTAAGCCTCAAATGATCTGCATCGGTCTGGACACATTGATTAGCAGTTTCTTATGGCCTGGAGACTCCGTATCCACTTCAGACATGGAGCTGAGAGGGTGGAATTGTTTCACATCAAGGAATGCTGTCAGTAATCCACATATTTTGGGTAAGACATTTCTTTAACAGCTTACAGTTTTTCAGGTTGTAACATGGATCTGTGAGAGGTCAATGGCCAGTATGACACCTAAATTTTCTCCTTCAGTTTGGAAGCACCAACTCATGCTTTTCCTTAGATGCCCTCCTAGTTCTTGCTTTAAATCGTACCAAAACATCCATGAAAACAAGTTAATGTCTGCAGTTGTCTGTACAGAAGAGGTTCATGAGTGGTATCAGGTGTTTCAGCTAGCTCTGCAAACCAGTATACTCATTCCCAGCTTAAAACAGTGAAACCCTCTGCCCTGAATAGTTAGTGCCCCAAATACCTGATTAGTGGTATGAGTAGTATCAGGCATATCAGTCTTTGGAAACAGATAATTTCTATCTTCTACTCTGTCACTTTAGACAGAAAAAGAAGTTTCTTCCTCCTGAAGTTACAGACCCAATGAGGCCTAATTCAACTATTCATACATCCTCTGGGTGCCTGTTTGTAGATACTTGCCCTTGTGCTCCGTATCACTACTGTCAGCGTCCTAGATCACTGTCCCAGATTTATACCCTCCTGCCAATTCTTCTCAAAGCTGCAGAGAAACTCACTGCTCACCCAGTTCTGTCAAAACAATCCCCATTTGCTAAACCACCTGTGCAACCACAGCAGCCGAGACAAGAGGTCCCAGGCACACAGCAGGGCAGACCACCAGAGCGGCAATGCCACGGCCAGAGCACATGCCTGCCCAGAGCCAAGTTCTCCAGACCCTACAGACAACTGGTGCAGCTCTGCACCAGTTTTACTTCATAGTTTGCATGCACTGTCTAAAAGATGTACAGTGAATTAGATGCTACTTTTTCTGTCTTGGCTAATCTCCTCGAGCTTCTTTAATTGCAGCCTGGAAGCTTTTTCCACACTAGTGGCTGGTATTATTTTATCCTTTCCCTAAAGAGTTCAGCTGCCTTTGCTATTTACAGACATTTCTCTAGGGTTGAATCTCAATTTTTCCTGGGATATAGATTCACATTTTCCAGAGATTATCTCACCATCCAGTCCTCTTCTGCTTCTTGAATCAAGTCAGAAAAGAAAAAACAACCTCCATACTTCTCCTTCGCAATGAAGTACATTCTATACCATTAAAAACTGATGAAACGTACTTCAAACAGCAGAAATACTGCAGATTCACCAACATGTCATCTGCTCCACCATTCTACCACCAGACAATAAAATTAAGTAAGGCTTTTTAATTATTTTGTTTTCCTATGGTCCTCTCTGCACTCGGGCTCTGTTCTTGCTTCCATGTGCACACAAGCATTTTTTGGCAAGAAGCCCCTTTTTCCAGGTTGTTTCAGCTGGACGTATAGTCTTTCCAGTTATTGTTACTTTGTTTTCCCTTTCTATTCTTTGTTTGCTAAATTGACAACTTCAAATCTATTACACATATCAAGTCTCAGAAAATATAATGTTTCAGAAAAGGTCAGTTTCAGAAAGACCTATGCCAATCCAAAGACCAGCTCATGGAAGCTCTGCAAGGATTATATGTATCTCACTAGGTGCACACAGACTTTTGTCAGTGCTCTCCAAATTCCTTCTGTGACCTGTGTTTCTTCCTCGAAGTTGAATGTAAAACACTCCATCTTGCTTTTTAGCAATTCTTGTAATTTGACCTGCAGTTGGAATGTCCCTTTACACCATGAAGACAAAAAAAATCTTTTATTCAAGGGCAAGGAAAAAATGTGGATGCAAATGACACGCATTTATATATATTTTTTTTTTCTGCATATGTATGGAAAGCAAATGTAAAAGCAAACACAGCAGACCAGCACTGTAAATAATTCAGGGACAGGAAAGGTTCCTCTACAGAAGCATCCACAGAAGCATCATTATGTTTTAAACTGCTTTCAGTTTGTTTTCAACAATTAGGAAACAGCTATGTCTGCCACTTCATTTTAAAAGCATCACTCTCCCCAGAAAGTACATTATTGCTCAGCTGACTAAACACTATTTGTTTTCCAAGAGGACCACTGACTCCTGTTGTATAATTTGTGTATGACTCTTTAACAAGATTAATTAGCATCTCAGAGCTTGTGGAAAGTGTGTGTGATGCATCAAAAAGAGCCAAGCAATTCCAAACTGATGGAAAACAACACTTCCCATGCCAAAAGTGTTCTGGGTGAAAGAAAGGGAGAAGAAGAATTTATGCACATTATTAAGTATGTATCAGTATCTAGATTTTATCTTTGTATCAGTGTCAGCACCTCAGATATTTTTGTAGCTCCAAAGAAGGACTATCCAATCCAATCCCACTGCAATTTACTGAAGCATTAAGTTTCTGTAAGTTTTGGTTAAAGGTACACTGCGTTGCTGAGTGTTTGCTTGGTTTTTTTAATACAAAGTATACCGAGGTTTATTGAATCATAAGGAATGAAATAATTTGTTGATTTTTTAACTAGTTTATTCTCTCTACCTATCAGAAGGAACTTTTTTATTACAAAACCCCAAATCTACTCCTGATAGTTGCAAAATATCTTTAAACTGTGAATAGGATACAAGCCCTGCAGCCACATTTGCAGACAGACACATTAGACTCCTCTTTTGGCACAAAAGAAGGAAAAGAATGAGATAAGAAGGCGCCACAGGGAGACTGGTGATGTTCATGGGAAAGACCAGATATCATGGTGCACCTCTGGAGCCCAGAGCATTATTTAGAGATTTCAGGCCACCTACATGTTACAATATACCTGTTTTTCAACAAACTGTTGAAATGGCTCATGGGATATTTGTTTAGTAAGCTGATAGTGTTTTCTGGACATGCTTTTTTTAATAGGATTACTTCCATCATCTTTTATTCCTTTGCCAGCTCAGTTTTTATGCTGCATTCTGAAACAGCTGAAGTATTTGCTTAATACTTGCAGAAAAATGCACCCCTGCCCTTACAAAAAAGTCATTTTTAAAACATTTATGGATGTTCCAAGATACACGACAAGAAAAGAATGTAGAGACTGTAATTTTTTTTCCCCATATCCATTTCTCTATTTATCACAGTATTTTGGGTCCCAAATGTAGGTTTTATAATTTTTCCAGAAAATCATTCAAAAAGACTCTTAATGCTGGGTTGAGGCTGGTTTCCCTAACCAAAAGCTTGCCTCCTAAAAGCTTTGCAAAGTGAAGTCAATTTTTAGCTCATTTTCATTATCTTCAGAGATAAACATAGTAACTTAATAGCATAAGCAGCAAAGGGCAACACTGTAGTTCAACAGTAGAGTCAATCCATCCTAAAGCTTGTAGATCTAGATTTTTTTTAGAAACCCGCATCATATGAAGTGATGAGTTAATATAAATTTAACCTAGGAGCTTTATTATTTAAAATAAGTTGCGATTTAACTTTGTACCACCAAGGTTTAGATTACATCAGTTATTATCTGGCCTCCTGCAGCCAGCATGTAAGTGCAGAGCTGCCAAACTCTTCACTGTATGTTCTGGTGACTTCAACACAGAAGTAACTGTAAGACCACGTGTGATCTCCATGTTGCTTAACTGTACAGAAACAACATATATTCAATATTAACAGCGTTGGGCTGTTAAAATAACTCCTGGGTTTAATGAGCTGGGGCATTAGGAAACACTTCCTTCATGACTTAGGCTGTCACCCATCAGCAGGTGCACCGTGTCCTGGCATTAAACAGGAAGAGGCAAACATTTAATGTCAAAGTCTGCTCTTAGTTCATCTTGTATTTTAGCACAGCCAATATCAGACTTCCTTTTATACACACTGAGGGTATCTGAAAGCAGAGCAAGAACAGATTCTGCCTGTCCCGCTTTGTCCTCAATTCCTTGCCAATGAAGGCCTGGAAGCAAAGTAAAGCCCTTACACCTGCAAATATACTGGGTGGGGAGAGTCTGGATCAGAGTTTATTCACAAGGGAAGGGACACTCTTGTGGAAGGCAGTGAGAGTCTTTAAAAGCAAAGAAGTTTTACCTACTACTTTTAGTACAAATGTCATATTTGAATAGTTTTGTAACTCAATCACGTCATCCATTATTACCTGGTCTTGGAAACAGTGCCTGTAACTAAAACATGAAACTATCTAATTTAGAAATATTAATGTAGATGGATTTAAATCTTTATCCTGGGAAGCAGCCAAAAGCAGAAATACAGAAACAGAGCAATAACTGCCCACAACAAACAGGCTTCATCAGCCCCAAAGTACATATCTCATTTCACAAGTGCAAGTCTGCAATATCACTCAGGTATCTCACTAGGAAGAAAAGGTCCAACAGAATGACAATTTGCTTTCTTTTTCATCTTTTGGTACTACATGACTGAACTTGATGTATAGTGCCACGTCTGTTTTTTCCTACCTTTATCATGGATTTCATTTGCATACCCAACGAGGGCATGTAGATAGCCCTTGCACAAAGATTTGCTTAATGTTCTCCAGCAGTTCACAAACTCAAATGGCCTGCACAAAGTGGGAGATAGGGAAGAACTGTCTAAATCCTTCTGTGATTCTAGGGGAAAGCAGATGCAGGATTTGATGCAAGCTAAAATGAACCTGGTGGACAAAAGAGTTTATTTTAACTTGGTCACTCGATCCAATTCACTGCACAGTCACACAAACATTTGTGCCTGTATGAGCCAAGGGGGAAAAGGGTGTGTTACAGCTCTGCCTGTCTTGGCAGTGACACTGGCTTATTCCTATTTAAACTGTATGTAAAAGTATGTCTTAATAGCCCCTGAGCCATTTTATTTAGTCTCCTGAGTCATACATACATCAGATTTTTGCTGCTGTTCAGATTGGAGACACTTCATAAACAAAGCATGAGTCCTCACACAGGATGGAAAATTATGCTGTGTTTAATCAAATATTCAGTGATCTGATGGCTCTATATAATGGTTGTATTTTCAGAAATATTTGTAGTCCAGTAGTTAGAGCAGAAGATTGCTGAGCTATGCCACTAACATGAGAGAAGCAAACTAATGAATTCATCTCCATGCCCTAGTGTCACCTTATAAGCACTTGGTAAGGTCTCAAGGTAATTTTTTGATTGAGTGTCTGTGAAAAATTAAATTTAAAAAAATTTAGTATTCTTGAGATTCTTAAAAGCATTTTAAAACATAACATAGAGCTGTGGTACAAACCAAGTAAGTGTAATGCATGTTAAGAAGGTGGCTCTCCATTCTCTCCTGTATTTGCAGGGCTGCTCCGAGACAGCGTGCCCACACTACAAGAGAAGTCCTTATCTTAAGGGTTCATTCATTTTCTCTCTCTCTTCTGTCCCTAATCCTTACTTGTATCTATCCTGTGATAAACCCACAGAATAAAGTATATGTACTGTTGATTTAGAACAGCTAAATCACACATTTTGTAAGCTGCTCCCAATGATGTAAATGGAGGAACTTGTTTTGCACGGCTGGATGAAGACATAAGTATCAAGAACCACTTTTCTCCTTGCCTTCTTCACATTTATCATTCCAACCTCTCTGTGTTGCTGGTGTCAATTTCCCCATTCTGTCTTTGATCTCATCTGTAATCTTGGTACACAGTTACCTGTTCTTCTTCCTTTCTCTGTTCTTTCCATCTCACAGCAGATAAAGTGGCACTGATCTACAGAAGTAGTTCCCTTCCTCACCAGACAACAAGTTGGAAAACCAGAAAAATGCGTAACTCATTTCTGACTGTGCTCTGAGATAGCTGTGGTTAGAGCAGCACTACACATACCTAGTCACTCCAGCTATAACATTTCAGGTCAGGACAAAATGAACAAAATGCCCCTCAGGCATCTATGCATTACGCTGCCCAAAGGCAGCAGCTGATGCATCATCTCAGGAGGCCTGATAGCAGGATGCAGTCCCTGCTCATGCATTAAATATCAGAATCACAAGGGGCTGCTACCTTTTAAATCCAGCTAACCATAAAAGGATCCTCTATACTGGTTATTTCATATCTGAAGGAATGAATAATTAAAAGGCAGAAGGCATTCTGTACAAGAACTAAATCTTTAGTTAGGAGCAGCAACATCTAACAAATCAAGACTTTCATATACAAGAAAAAGCTTAGAAGAGTCAAAGATCAATCAGATGTAATCAGAGCAGGCTGATGTGCAAAGTGCCCACCCACTGCTCCTGAGTCACTCTGGCTCTCAGCTGGGTAACGTGTTCATCGCACAGGCACATCCCTGCCTTGCACAGGGCTCACACAACTGTCCTGCGTTCCCCATGCTGCTAGCACAATACAGGCAGATGAAAATTCCCACTTTTTCTGTTTAATTTTACAAGCTGCTCCAGGATGAAGCATGCCATGTGGTTAAACAAGAGCTGTGCACAGGGTGTGGGATTTGACTTGCATTAGCTGCAAGATGCCACATCAGTGGAAATGAAACAATAAACTTCTCTTGTTCCAATGACTTAATGCTACACAAACAGAAGCTGGCTAAATATAGACCATGCCTACAAAATCACTTTCCATTGGTGAAGCCTACAAAAATCCCTGCTCTCACTGAAGCTGCAAAGCTTGCTGCTAGCTGCCATCCCTGGCAGCCCCTCCAAGGTAGCTCGGTGCTGGCAGCTCTGCTGGGAATCACTGAGATCAGCTGGGCACACACAGCATGATCCACACCTACCCAGGCAGGATGAGAGGCGGAACAAATGCTTCTCTGCTTCAAAAATCGCTGTGTTACAGCCTGGCAATGGAGGCTGGCTCTGCTGCCCACAGACCCGTGCAAGGTCTATAGTAGAGCTGGCAGCTGCACTTTCCTCCTTAACAGCCTGACAGCTTTGAAGTGCCAGTTGCACAGTTACAAGTCCTCTTATCCTTATTAGTGGGAGGAAAAGTACTATGGATATACCTCAGGCTAAGAGATGGATCTATCATTTGAAGCAAGGACATGAAATAAGGAAAAAATCAAGAGAACAGCTTTCGGGAGACAAAGTCCCTTTGAATACTCAGCTTACTAGATTGAGCTAAAACACCTGAAGACAGATCACGGAAGAGCCCTCTGTCCGTCTCCACTTGCGAGTGAGTCCTCGCTACTGCAGGCTGAAGTGTTTCCGCGTCAGCCACAAGCAGCATTCTCTGAGGAGTGATCACATTGCAGTTGGCATTTGCCAGCTGTGGGAACGGCAGCCTGAAGGGCAGCATGTGGAGCAGGCACTGGGCTCAGGTGCAGGTCTTGGCCTCTGGAAAGAAATTCCTGAGCACTTGCATTACTTCTAAACAGAGCAGGCAGTTCTGCCAAACAGGCAGAGTTCAAGAAGAACAGTGCAAAATCACAGACCACGCAAATGCACACGGTCAATCCTCATCCAGTCCCAGACATGCTGGATGGAAGGGACCTCTGAAAGCCCATATCCCACAATATCTTTTCCTAGGATGTGCTCTAGTCATCTTACCATCTTTGTAGTCCCCCACTGGACCCTCTCCACATCCTTCTTCACTGGGCGGGTGGCAGGAGGGGGCAAAATTGGGAACAACACTCCCAACTGCGGTCTTCCCAGTAACCAAGCAGAGTGACATTGTAACTTCCCACAATCTGCTGGCAGTGACTTTCCCCATGTAGCCTTGTAGAGAGTTCGCTTTATTTGCAATCAGGGTGCACTGTCGGGTTGTTTGCAACTTTCTTATCTAATGGCATCTTTTGGCATCTACAGTAATACCCTCCTTTATATCAGCCGGGCTATGAGTCATACAGTCACTTACCAGCCAGTACCAATGCAAGGGGTTGTTCTGGCCAAGGTGCAGAACATTTTCCTTTTTCTAACTGAACTCCATGAGCTTCCACATTGGCTTAGTTCCCAGGTTTATCCCTCTAGATTTAGGTTCTCCCATTTGCCATGTCAGTTGCTCCCCCTAATTTAGAGCTATCAACACATGTGGGGAAGGCACACCCTATGTCTTCACCAGCCCGCTGATGAAAGTGTCAAGCAATGTGGACCCCAACATCGAGTCCTGAGTACTCTGCTCACTACTTGGTGCCAGCTGGATGTCAGCCCTTTGATCTCCTGGAGTCCAGCCAAAGGTGGTCCCATCAGTTTTCAATCCACCTAACAATCTGTTCCACCAGATTGTGTCTACATTATCAGAGAGGCCATTTACCACTGGCAGAATTTGGCAGCTTTTAATCTTTCCTACACTGGCAAGGATGAAAAATGTGCAGATGAAAAATGTGCAGATGGAAAGAGAAGCCATGATATCTCTGAATTAAATTTTTAAAGTCCAAAACAATCTGAGATCTGGGATTGCAGAAGTCAGCACTGAACTGTACCATGATTTTATCGGCAGAGGAACAGCACAGTCTGCATGGCCTTTAGCTTACTGAAAAAGGATGATGTTGTTCACAGATGAAATCAAGATCCAACAGAAATTCAGGTGCATTTTAGGCACAACTTGCAAGAACTATGTGGATTAATTTTCAATGTCAACAACTGCCATTTAAGCTTTACTTCCAAAACCAAAGAACATCTTCTCTTAACTGAGGCCTAATTAACAGTTAACAAGACTGTGCTTTCAAGAAGATCACAGCACTTGTAGGAAGAGATTTTATAGCTTTCAGAGAAGCCACTAAAAAGAATAACTATCATGTGATCCTAAACTGAAGTAAAAAATGGTAGCTAAAACACATCGACTGACTCCAGTGAGAACTGGGTGTTCAACTGAAGAGATTACCATTTTGGGTGTACGTACACAAATTAGCAATTAGGGGTAATTGCTTTCAGCTGCATTTTGCTGTTTTAAAAAAAATTAATAACTTGTAATTAATGCTAATTTAAGGACAGATGAAAGCCCATGTTGGTGCTGAGAGGAGACACGCCTGACAGAAAACAGCTACCTCGAATGCAGCTCTGGTGGTGTCAGCTAGAATATTTCTGCCGTGTTCCCAAACCAAAATTACAACAGCTTTAATCTCTCTGTCTTCTCAGGCATTTCCTGTCCATTAAGCTTTCCTTTCGCTCATGGAACAAAGGCACAAGAGAGGAAGAAACTCATTTCGCTTCCTACTACTCTGCATATGCTGCCAGGTATCTGCCAGACACTACTCCTTGGTATCTACCTATAGCCTCACATAATGGCACAGGACCTGCCATGCTGATGTTAGTTGCACAACTGGACTTGGACTGGAAACCTGTGAACTATACTGCCCTGCCTGCTCTTCTATGGCTACATGAAAAGAGATAAACATATCCAGACCCAAGATTAAAATGAGTTTGCTGGAAGATTTCCTAGCCATTTCACGTAATCTGCCCTGACAGCATTTTCTGCCTTGAAATAAAAACCACCCGGCTTCAGGCAGCCCTGGTTGTGTTCCTCCACACATCATCCTGTGAGGGAAGCCTGTGCACAGGCTGCACAATGGGCACAGCAGCCATTTGGTTGGTCATGTCTAGGTGAACCTTCAGTTGTGTTCCAAGTCGTCAAACCAGTGAAATGCCAGGGCAATGCTGGGGAAGAAGCTACTTGGCCATTATAGAAGCATGGCTCTGTGGTTCCCCTGCGGTCAGTGAGGAGGTACATGGGACAAGGCATCATGCCTGGGTAGCACTTCAGCCAAGGCAAGTCCTTCTCACAAGTACCCTTTGCACAAGTTACAACTCAGAATACAATGCACTTTGAAGCAATATTGTAAAAAGTTTACCTACTCTAATACTCCACCCTGTAAAAGCACATGCCTGTTTACAGGCTTAAATGCATCAGGCTTGCAGACTTATTCTAAAGAAATATTCTCCCAGCGTCTGGTTAACTAAGTTGTAAATCTCTCATGCAGGATGATTTAGTATGCATCTTTCTGGAGAGTGAAAAGGCTGGATCAGACCTAAATATCCACCTGACTCAGAATCTCACCTGCAACAATGGCCAACAGCATATATGTGTCAACAGACAGGACAAAGGACAACAGGGAGTGGTTCTCAGTTGAGGTTCAGATTATCAAACACCAGACAAGTCAAAAAGCCCAGACCCCAAGACAGTGATGCATCTGTCTACGTGGTCAAGGCACAACTGTTTAGTATATTCCCTCTTGTTGACTACTATTGTATTCCGTGTTGGTTTTCCTCCACTCTAACCAGCATTTATATTTGGTCAAATAGGCAGCTTCAGCAGGAGAGAAACATGTCCCTGGACCCACAGGAGCGTTTCTTAAGTTCTCCAGTCTTGCTACCCTGAGTGAACACTGAGGTTCCCTGCTGGGGCTGGAGCTGGGACTCAGGTTAATTGCCCGGTTTCCTGCACGTTCCAGTACACCTCTGGATTCACCACACATCACCTTCACCAGTGGAGCTCAGCAGATTTAGGTCCCTGCAGTGTAACTGCTTGTGTATGGTTCATGTGGCTTCCTTAAATGAGATGCAATAATTATCATTCTGGAGCCCCAACCAGGCATTCACATTCTTCAGACAATGGAGAAGTTCAGAGATCTCATTTGATCTCTGTTTCCTCTAATTCTTATTTCTAGAGTCTCAAGTTCAGGAATATTTTGTTAATAAAAGGCTAGTCCCTTATAGTCACTGTAAGGGACTCAAAGAGACTCAAAACATAACTCAGTCATTTTTATCACCCAAACTTCACAGCAAAAGTGGTTTCACTGTAAACAGGATTTGCAATACATTAATCAGACATTTTGATGCTTTTTGGAACAGAGGAAGCCCCTACTTGTGACTGTGATTTTCAGTTTAGCCCTGGGTAAAACATTTAAACTTTTCACACATATTGCAATGAATACCCCCTTACCTGTTAGACCATTAACAAAGCTCCTTTTCTGTTCTTCCTCACCCTCCCCCATGACATTTGGAGAAATGCTGAAAAGCTGTAACCATCCTCTGACTACACTGCCTAGGGTCCCCATGTTCCAAGAATGGAGAAGGCAGAGAAGAATGTCCTCTGCCACAGCTGAGCATGGGTGCAGGAAAACAGGAATTTCCCTTTAGGGATCAGCTGCAGAGAATTACCTGGTTGCTTAGAAACATGAGATTAACTACAGCTCAGTTTTCCCCTTTCTTCACACATGCACTTAAGGAGAGGCCATAAATTGGCTGCTTGGGAGACTCAGGACGGTTCATCTGTGGAGTGAGATGCAGGGTCACTGCACTGGGTCAGGCAGCAGGCAGGGGGGAAGGCAAGTTTTCTGCTCCCCTTCCCCCATCCTGGGCTGTCTGAGCTCCCTTTGGTTTGCAACAAAAACTTTCTCCTCGCTCAGTTTCAGCCACCAGAATGGGAGTCAGTCATGCAGCTCCATGGCCAAATCACCTGTGCCAGACTTTGGCTCTGATGACAATCAGTTCAGGGAATGCAGCTAGGGCAAAGGGAACAAGCATTCAACAAGAAAGAGCATCTGATACTTAATGCAATTGATATTTAGGAAAAATTATATTAATTTCTGTGCCTCTTAGTAATGTTTTCTATGTGAGCTGTGAAAGCATCAGTGATGATCGGCAGCAATAAACACAGTTGCTGCCTGTTTGCATATTCCATACCGCAAGGAGTCAGACAGAATGACTGATGAGAAACACAGAGAACCAACTACTGCTTTGCTTACGCACCCTCATGTAACATGGAAGTAGGAAAAAATTATCTAGATAAAACAGATGTGGACTTAATCTCACACAGTTCACGGTCAAACCAGTTTAACATGAAAAAGCACCTTCACTAATGCAAACATGAGAGCATAGCCTGCAACGTGGGCTCAAGAGCTTTAATGAAGTCTTTACAAGAAGAAAGGTCTCTAAGCCTGGCGTAACAGGTCAAAATACAGATTGACATCTGCTTATGAAGTAACAGAATTCGGAAGAAGATATTGGGAAGTGTCCCTAATTTAGATGACTTCACATCCATTCACATTTACAGACATCAGCGCTCAGACATGGAGCGGAAGGGATATGCTGTGCAGTACGTACCTAACAAGCTTGTGGACGAGTGCCAGCAGTGTGGTTATCATTATGCTGCATAGTTATTACAAGCTGAGGGTTAATTATTAGCAGAGCTTAAAATCAAAGAGAGTTTGATCCAGACTGCATAGCTACACATACACACACAAAGCTACTACCCTGAAGCACTTCCAGCCTCTTTCCATCCAAGCTCAATATGGTTTAGACATGTACGAAGTGGCACACCAAGCTAAGGTAGGAGTGACAGGGAACCTGTAGCCAGGCAGCTCTTGAAAAGAGTTAGCACCTACGTAAGTGGGTGTTGTGGGGGCTTTCCACTGGGTTTTTTTTGCAATACCACTTCAATGGTTGTTAAAAAACAGTTAACATCACTAGAACAAAGTTATGTCTTGAGTATTCTTTAAGTTCTGCACAAAAACATTTTTTCTTTGACCTGGGAAAGACTTTTTTCAGAGAGGAAAGACTAGAGTTGTCTTCTGCTCCACACTTGCATGCTTTGCTATGAAAAGCAATGAGCTCTACAAGGTTTGCAACTCGCAGAGCTCTGATTTTGGTAGAAATTATTTAATGGTATTTTATGATTTCAGGCTAGTGGGATGGGGAAGAAGGGGCCAAGAGAAAAAAGTAACAACATGGAAAAAAGACAAAAAACTGAAACACCTGACAAGTTTTTTTGTTTAGATTAACAGAAACTCAGATTTGGTAGAGGAGTTCTTTTCCACAGCAAAATTCTCTTTGGGCCTACATGAAAGATGATGGATCTCTGCCAAGTAACTCAGAGCACCCTACCTTGCTCCAGAGATTAACATCCCAACCTCATCCAAGGTTTTTTCACATTGTTGTCCTGTTAATTCAGCATTAACTTGACTCAATTCTAACAAACACAGTTCTACCTGTGCATAAGCACTTGATATTCAGTCTGCATTAGGAAAGAAAACAAAGAAGGTGGGTAAGCAGATAAGGCTGAATTCAGAATACACAGTGGCAAGGGGGAACTGACTCTTCCTGGTAATGCTACAGTCTTCACCTAGGACAGCACAGGTGTGGAAACCTAAAGGTTTCTAAGGCAGACATGGTGAGCAAGGCCCACATGCAATTAACAGAGGGATCATACACTCTTCTATAAACACCATGGGAGAAAAAGGAAAGTAGTTTACACTGGCAAAATGAAATAAAAATTACTAGCTAAGCTGCCTAAACAAGGCAGCATTTATGTAGGATAAGGGGGCTCTGCTGAGAACACTCTGCTCTTTTATTTGCTCTTGTACTGTGTGGCACATAAACACGGGCTGATGTGACCGAGGGCTCCCCACGAGCGAGCAGGAAACTTTCCTGTGGCAGAGAAGGGCTCGTGTTGCTGACTCTGTCCAAAGGAAATTGGGTCGGCCTCTGCCTCCCCCTTGCCGTTCCTGCCATCCTGGCAGCAGCAAGGCTCCACACTGTAGTTTGCAGTGTTACACTGCTGGCCTCAAATCTTTTTCTGTGTCTGTGGACTTAGTGCAGAGGCAGAAATTGAGACTAATTCTCTCACAGCAAATGAGAGTCCTTTCCCAGCCAGGCATTCAGCATTTCACATTCTCACATACTGCACACAACCATCAAAACCAGGGAAAAAACACAGCTCCAGAGGGAGTCTACATGACTAGCTGAGGAGGTCCAACCTCCATACAGCTAGGGCTTAGGAGAGAGAAATGCCACCCATTAAGCCAAAATTGCAAAGAGAGTTTTGGGGGAGGGGGTTTATGAGATAGGACAGCCTAGGTTCAGGAATCACATCCAGGCACTGCAAACTGCCATGACTCAAAGGTGTCTGTCATTAAGAGCTGCAGTTATGAGAAAAGCACAGCTTTAATGAAGACTAAGTCAACACAAGGGACGTTCCAGGCATGTAATACCAGCAGTTACAGTGACTGCAGATAGGAGTAGACTGTAGTTTCATCAAGGAAACATTTGCCAAAATAGTTTTGAAGTCCAAACAACCTCCCTACTGTTTACACGGAAGCTCTCCCAAATGCATTCTTTTGATAGTAAATACAATCTTGCTTCAGTAAATCAAAGTACATTTCTACTTTTCTAGCTTTCTGCTAGCTATTGCAAGAATGGAAAAGGTGAATTCAAAGCTAACACCTCTCCCAGGAACATCTGCTCCTAGAACAACGTCAACTGCCTAACCAGGGCTTAAGAAACACTCAGGCATCTCCCAGCCTTCGTTCATGTCCCCTCCCTGGAGTACTCCTCAAATACTTTCCATGCATAAATAAACTAAGGTAGGATGAACTTCAAATAGGCCTCGCCCTACACAGTCAAATGAGCTAGGGAAAATGTTACGTATGATCTGTAATATTTACATTTAAAGCAATGAAACTTCTTGTTTTGATACCTTATACATGCTGGAATGACTCCTAAGACTGCAGACCTGACGGGCACATCTTATGCATTACTTCTTATAATGAAACAATGCTGGGTGACTTTGTTGAGGGACCAAGCAGACCCTAGAAAGCTCAGGTTATGGCAGCATATCTAATCAATGTTCTCCTGCCTACCATTCTAGTTTAATACACCCATTTGCTACCTATCAAGGCCAAAATTTCCCAGTTTGTGACTGCAGTCAGGCTAGGCCCTGGCTGTGCTTTTGGGTTACTTGTCATTCTCAGTCAGTCACTGCTGAAATTTTATTTATTTGTACACATATTATTGAAGCAATGATGTATTTTCAAGAGACCACTCTGCATAAATGAAAGAACATATTTTCTTCTCAATGATCACAAACTAGATAACAAAAGCAACATAAGTAAGGCAATAAATAATCTCGATTTATACAAAATAACACTGAATTTGTTTGATTCATAGTTTGCAGTCTGAAAACATGAGCACTTGGACTAAGCTAACTTCATTGATTTCTGTTGCTCAGATAAGCATGCCACAAAAAAAAATCTGAGGTGAGGTAGCAGCTTTTATTAGAACAACACGAGTTGGAAAAACAACAAAGCAATTTATCATCCAGCCTAATAAAAGACATTACCTCTCCCTACAAACCCTGCCTTGCTTATAACATGGCAGCAACTTCACTGCCCAAATATTTCTCGTCCTAACAATTAAATTTTACATTTGCTGGAAGTCAGAGACTTCCAGCCTTAGTTTATAATTGACTTTTGTAACTAAATAGGATTTTCAATGCAGAAGGGTAAAGAAGGCACGGCAACACCAGTACTGGAAACAAAGCTTGTATAATTTTGCCAGCATGGCTATTGGATTTGTGAGCTCCTCCACCCACACGTGCTGCAATCCCAGCATCTGCAGAGAATCCCCAGCAGCAAAACGATGGGCCTTGGGAACAAATTACCTCCCAGGTGACACTGCCTGGAATTACCATCGCTAGTGTGGGTGGGTCTGTGTCCTAAAGAACTGATCTGAGAGACGAGCTGGCTCCCTCGCAGGCATGCGGGCTTCCTCAGGGACTCCTGAGAGGCGGCAGCAAGCAAGCTCCTGAAGTGGCTGAAAGCCATTTCTCATTCCACGTTCACTGCCATAGCACTGAATTAAGAGAGCGTTTTCTGTGACGCTGGAGGATTAATTGTATCCCACAGATCAGCAGATGACCAGGTAATGTATATCCATGGGGCAGTGTAGGGATATCCAGGAGAGTTTAGGGAAGCAGAATTTTCTCTGGAGCATCCCAAAGTCTGGATAGGACTAATAAACTGCTTCCAGGACCCAAGCACATTAAGATATATAACCCTGCCTTGTCAGCTGCACAGTAAACATACACACACAGAGCGACATGGCTTCCTTTTTCAGCATCTTTGTTAAGATGAGCTCAGGCATCCCCAGTGAGCTTCTTGTTGAGACAGAAATGCAGAGAAATACTCGTGAATTCCTTTCCTAGCCTGTTTTTGTTTAGAGCAGCCATACAACTCCTCTCTGTCTCAAGGTGATGACAAAAGCAAAAGCCAGAATTACACTCAAATTAGCCTCAGCCCCACCACCCTGGCAGGACAGGGCTCTGTGTTCAGTCTTTCCAGCTAAACCACTCCCCTGTCTGCCTCTCCTGGCACAACCTCCAGTACCACCAACTGTGACCACATGTATTGATCCTGGCACAAAGCACGTGTTTGGCCCAACAGCCTGAACTCAGAGATCAAGGTCCTCTCCTTTACCACCCTCATGACTTGCTCTGCATCCACCTCAGCTGCCAGGGCTTTGGTCAACTTTAAAAAGGCAGCAGTGGACCTAAACCACCAACAGCTGTGAGCTTGTCTCAAGGAAAACACTAGCAGAGGTAATTCACCCCTGGAAAAAAGCATCCTTAATTCAGCTTAAACATAAGCAGCTAAAGTAGAGACACTGTTGTTCTGCAGAGGAACTACCACACCAGCATCCAGAGTGGTTTAGTTAGTTAATCAACTTTCAAGGAAGTCACTTTGGATTAACTTTCAAGTGTACTCATGTAGACACATTCTACATTATTCCATAGCTACACCATACCAGAGTGGCCGTGGCCAGGTTCATTGCTCCACCATACTACTGTAAATAAATGCTAAATCTGTGTGTTAATGGTATCAGGCAGACAGCAGCTGTTGCTGCTGAGTGCCCAGCAGATTGCTATTGCTCTCAGGACTCTCATCAGGGAAAGTACTGAATAGCCTAGAGATGTTACTGTCTGACAACAAACATTCTTTCATAAACACACACACAAAACCCCAAACAAACAAAAAAGAAACCCCTAAAACAAACAAAACACTAAAAAGTTGTATGTTCTGAAGAGATGACAAAAAGTCTTTCTTGTTCCCCTGCTCTGGGCACCAGGCTGTCGAATTCTTATGTGAGGGGAAAATACGATATTACATGGCCTGAAAGAGCCTGCTAGAGAAATGGAAGGCATGATACAGAACTAAATGCATAATTCATGGCTTGTGAGAGCCTTGAGGCAAGACCTTTCGGACTTGCTAATTGCTTTGCTGAGAAGTAGGCCAGAAGCCATAATAATGACTCCTACACCTAGGCAAATACATGCACAAAGCTGTTGTAACATCCACCTAGGGGTTTCCACACCACCCCTCTTGCACAGATGTGCCACTGGCCCATCTGACAACATGCCAAGCAAGGACAGGCACATGGGATATCAGGCTGATCCAAGGATCTGGATCTAATTCTGGTATGTATTTCTTTATATTCAGGCTTTTGTACTGCAGGCAGATACATTTATATAAACTGCCTGCAGCCAAAACGTAGCCCTTGGAGGACCCTCACTGTGCTCAGAGCCTTAGCATGCAACTCTATGCATGTGAGACCAGCAGGGGTGAGCAGCTCCTTCGCTACAGTAGCCAGATTTAGCCCCTCTGAGCTCAATGGCCAAAAATTCAGTGCAAGATCAGAGCCCAGTTTCAGGCAAAGATATTAATATGACAAGTAGGCAGGATGACAGCAAGTGAAAGAGTTTACATAGTTACAGAGATTTGCGCATGTGCATAATTTGGTGGATCTAAGTCATGAACAAAGAATCAAAATCACCACCTCCTCCTCCACATCCTCAGTGAACACCCTTGGATTTTCTAATCCCAGCAGGCAAAATTATAGGCTTTTATCTACCTACATGTTGAAGTCTCTCCTATTCACATTTCTCAATTCAAAAAACACTATTCCAGCCAATTCTCTGCTAGTATCCTGCTGACTGCCACCAGCCACTGCTGCTTCTACTTACTTAGATCCCACCAGAAGTTAGCCTTAAGGAGCTGAATTCAGTACTGAATCCAGCTAGAGTCATTCGCTGTGTCTGATGGGAGATGAACTTGCCCCTAAAGCTTGAGGATCAGCCACCTTTCTGCTCTGCTAGCTTCTCCCACACTAGCCCCTCCAGAGCAGATCTTCCTCTTGCTGTCCTGTTGTAACCATCTTCCCATGCAGCCTCCTTAGAGAAGTCTCTTCACAATACATCAGGAAGAATGTCTTTTTAAGCCCTTTGTTTCCCTTTGATATCATCTACCAATATATCAAAATTTTATTTAAAATTCATTAATAAAATCCAGATCAATTCATAAAGCAGCTTATCTCCCTTAGGCTGCAGAAGTAAAACTACTATAAGTGCAAGAAAACAGAACTTGTCCCTTAATTGTACTGTGCTGTCATACTACATTCATGAATTTACTGAACTAGATTAAATTTTTATTGCTAAAATACTTATTTATTTACCTAAAGATGTTCCAACTATTTCTTAGGGTCAAGAAGATGTAAAAGCAGAAGGACTCAAGAGAGATTAAGAAAAAATAAGATGGTTAAAGATCTCTGGGTTTGATTGGTTTCATCTGGAAACCATCAGTACCGGCTTGTGAAACTCAGTTGTATAAATGAAGCTATCAATTATATGATAGTGGAATAAAATTTCATTTCAGAGCAAGTAAAACATCCTTTTTGTGATATTCACATGATGGTGAAGAGAGACTGCTTTGCAACACCTTCTATATAAGAATATTACCTATTAATCTGTAAACATAAAAGGCCTCACAATGAAGGCAGAAGAATTTAAAAAGCAGTTCAAATGCCAGTGGAGAAGGACATTAAAGCTGAAGATCCCCAGACTTAGACCAAACTCAAAATGCCAATGCCCAGCTCTGAAATTACATAGGCTCTAAGCTGCTTTATAATCAAGGAGCAACACAACTCAAAACAAGATGCAACCCATTCAATGGGCAACTCTCACCTATATCATTTCAGATCGACTTAAACATATTCCATTTTAACTCTTGCAACATTACTATCATTTACACATTCTCCCATACAGATTTTGACATCTTCAAGGGGCATAAAAGGAATTCAGTTTCCCCAAGACCAGGGGTTTACAGACCAAATAAGCAAAATTAGAACCAAAGTATAAGAAAGGGAAATTGAGAACAACAGAAAAATGTCACTTCATACTGTGAATTCTACCTTTAATAAATTTTGATAGCTCCCACATTGGAAGTAAAATAAATAAGCATTAGCAGTAGGTACTATTTGTTGTAGTTTTATTTTGTATTGTGATCTACCCATTTGGTCCAAGAAAGAGAAGTCATTAAAAGCAAAATGGTTCCACTGCAATCACAACACAAAGGGCAGTCTTTCACTTCATACAAAGAAAACTAGCACAGATGGTGAATCAACATTTTGCAGGAAAATCCATGTGCTCCCACATTAATGAGACATGGGTTAGAAGAACACAGTATTATACACTGTCGTCATTATGTCAGAAGTGATTTGTTGTCCAAGCTTAGGTATCCAGATGGTGCTAAAAATATTCCAAACTTTCTATAGCACAAAGCTTTCACTATAATTAAAAAATGGTTTCAGAAAATATCCTGCTTTCTCCGAGTATTCCTAATTCACTTTTAACTGCTGAACATGCCCTCTATTTCACTTGCAGTGCTTTAACAAGGAGGATGTCTATGTACCAGAAAATCCCAAAAGGCAGAGCTGGGGAGCGATAGCACAGGAGAGGCGAGCTGTGCAGAACCATCACGTTCTCAAAGTGTAGAGAAGATGGAACTGGTAAGCCAAGAGCTACACAGCAGTTCCTTGGTGGATACACCAGCAAGGTCTTCAGAAAAGACCTGGATTCTGGAAGTCATGTCACCGAAGCAAAACTAGGGAACTAGGTGAGCCATGTTCATAGGGTTAAGAATAGCTTAAACTAGGAGCAGTGGCTGCTTCTGATTCAGATCAGGTTTAACCCCTTCCCCTCATGAATGCCTTTATCCACATCAATGCCAAAGCAATTGGACTTTATAAATAAAGTTATTATTAATACACTTTCGTTTCTGATAGGAGCCTCAAAATCTTCATAACAGCTTGCAGAGAAGTAATTGCTTTCTTTTCACTTCACCCTAGCAGACTCCCATAGATTTGACTGTTTTTTCTCTTCGAAGCAAATTATGCAGTCTCCCTTAAAAAGCTTGCCTTTAAAAAAGCAGCCTAGAAAATACCAGGATAAATTTGACATGTTTTTCCCTATGTTTCAAAGCCAGGGAAGGGTTTTTCTGGAAGATGATGACACCTTTTCTACTCAAGTAAATTGAAAATCTGCTGCAGAAAATAATGGGGGTGAAGGGCAGGGGGGGAGAAAGTAAAAAGAAAAGAATAAATTGCTGGGAAAGTATGGTGTGGCAGGATTCAGTCTTTAATCTGACAGGTGTATGTCAGCACTTCTCCATAAACATATCTATAAGGGATCTAATTACTTTCCTCTTTGCATTGCTGTATGTTTGTATTGTTTTCTAATGATACCCCTTATTTTTAGATTACCTTCCTGCCAGTCTCTTTGCCTGATGTCCAAAAAGCAAACAGGTTAGCAAAGCAAGAAAAGCTGATGCCTTTCTTCATCAATGCATTTGTCCTTCTGAGTGTCTCAAGCAAATCTGTCTTGAAATTAAAAATCCTATCATCAACCATGCAACTGTGTGGTCCAAAGAGAGATCTACAGACTGGTAACTAGGGAGCAGGCAGAGGAGGCAGCTGCTCAGCTCATGGATATAAATAGTAAAATCCTAGTCAACAGGATATTATTGTTCTTTGGGGTTCCCAAAGAAGCCTTAAGCAATGGATCAGTTCCCACGCACATGCTGATCACAAGTCAGTGTCCATGTACAGTGGGGAGGTCCTACCCAGGTAAGACTCGAGGCTATTTCAGGAGTTACTAGGTCTCAGCATTTCCCACGCTCCAATGTAAGGAAAGACTGAGAAAGTGGGGAGAAAGGGCTCAGCAAAGCACCCATCATCTATTCACTCCTTTACATATTATTGACTTATCTCTAAGAATCATGTGACTAAATAGCAACGCTTTCCTCTGCTCACGCCATGAAACCAAACCTATATGGAGAATTCCAGACAAATACCAAAGAGCTTGAGAGATTGGGAAAAGAAAACAAAGAAGAAAAGGAAACTTGCAGGAGCAAGTCAGAATGGCTTATTTATCAAGCTGTAACTGCACAAGACACCAGCTGCAACTGGCTTCAAGTAAAGGCAGCTTACAGTCTCAGATATTGCAGAGCTTCCACTATAAACTGCATTTCAAGGTGAGGCAATTAATTGCCTCATTCCTCTATGACCTTTGCAGAAAGGAAAAACAGAATCTGATTGCTCTCCTATTTCTAATTTTATTTCTATTAACTCCCTGACTTCCTTCTCTTGCAGCACACATCCTTATAATCACCCAGAGCAGACAGACATCTTTAGGTAGATATCTCTCTACATTCATGCAGGATTAACATGTCTCATTCATGCCCTAAGCCAGCTCTCCCTTAGTTTTCCTCTCTACCCCACTGAGCACTTTCAGATCTATGCACAAGGGAGACAGGGTTTCAGGACAGTGGACATAGTACTGCTCTCTGTTAAAATAACATTTGGATGAATCTGAGAACTGAACTGAAAAGTATGATTTGACAGCAAGTTCAGCCTGGGATAAAATTTAATCTGATTCATTTATGCATGCAAATGGAAAGCTTTTATTAGCATACATTCCTCAAAGAAAACAAATTGTAATTCCTGGAGATGTTCATAATGAATTACCCTCTCCCAGTTTCTAGTAGCCAATTTTCTTCCTTCCCCAGCTCCACTTTATTTCCTTTCTAGAAACATACACTCAAAACAGAGCAAACAAAACTTATGGAACAAACTCAGTGAACTGAAAGCATAGTAAGAGGCAGAGGGAGTTCAGCTGATTTAGATCTTGACTGAGGTAATTCCAAAACACTTGAAGAAAAAGGTTCACCTGAAGATGATAGACAGTAACTCATAAAGGGTACCAACATGAGACTTCAAAAAATACTTCTTCACAAACAGGAGTAGAAGAAACCAGGTTGATTCTATTTGACATTTTGTTCTTCTTGCATTAAAAAAACCCTAAGCCAAGCCAAAATGAAATCTGACTACTCTCAGCCTTCATACCAACCGGTCTGTGCTGGAGAGAACACCAACAAACACAAGCAAGCCCAGAAGGAAACCGCCTGCCACCAAACAGGGGAACACCACATGCTAGGACAAAAGATGAGTTTGTAGATTCAAGTGAATTATCAAGTTGTAAAAGTTTATGATAGACAAGACAGCATAATTGTATCACAGTTCATGTGAATTGTTAGATAACATTGTTAGCTTTTGCTGTGAGATGGTGAAGGAGAAGGTGTGAAGAGAGGAATCTGGTCAGGTAGCTATAATGGTCACCTTGGAAGGAGAAGACCAAGGTTCAAGGGCTGCTCCACTAAAACTTTCCACATTCACATACAGAGAAGCATGTCATTAGGCTGTCTATATAACTTTGAAATAAATCTGGCTTTCATGTGCTTTTGATCGCCAACCCTAACATCTAGAGAAATACATCAAAACCATGAGACACTCAAATACTAAAGAAATAGAAATAAATCTCTGCTAGAATGTATTAAGAACATATTTCAATTTTAGTCCAGACAAGCACAAAGCAGTGGGAAAGAAAGTCTACACACCTCAATATTATCTGAGTACTAGAACTCAAGCTTTGGCCCTTTTTGTAAAACCACAGTTATTAAATGCTACTTGCACATCCAGAACAGCCTCATCTTTCTGTAAGGATGTGCAAGAACATACATGTGCAGCAGGACCAGCAAGCCAAAATGCAGTGGGCAGCCTACGTCAATCCTTCTGTCATGAGGACATCAGGTTAGCATATTAAGCTGTGTTTTCCACGCAGCTCCTGAGAGGCAGCCTGTGTTTAGATTCCAAAAATGATCATTAGTGTGATAAATGAAATGAGTGGAAACTCTGGCTTGTAGAGCCCAAACGGCAGCAGCTCTGCCATCAGTCACTTGTCTTAAGTTTTGGTTCATTAGTGAAATGAGAATATAAGAGGTCAAGTGAACATTTGGTTCATAATTAAGCGCCTGAATGACAAAGCTGTCCACTGGCTTGCATGACACAACACGGGGTCTCATCTGAGCTTGCTGTAGGCATCCAGGCCACCTCTACCACGGACTTTCATCATCAGTCTCAGCATAAAAATGAAGGATTCAATATGCATGAAAAGAATTGAGGTCCTGCATGAAAAAAAATTGCTCTAGAGTCATCTGTGGAATAGGCAGTGACACAATGTCTAGACCTCTCCTAAAATTAAAGGCAGTCAAGGATTTGAAAGGTACCCAGTATCTGACTGATTGAAACAAAACCTTAATATAACTTGCTGCATTAATTTGTCTTGACAGACAGATGGGTATTGGCTTTCCAGATCTCCCCAGATACATCTGAATCTCTCAGCACCTGAGGGCAGCTGCTCTCAGCGATGTCTGGGACTGGACAGGAAGCATGTGCTGCCCTTCTCCTGCAGACATGGGCTACCATTACCAGGGTCACATCCACTTCCTGACTTCAGAGTAGTCATTCTGGTGTGACCGTCAAGTTCTTAAATTAAAATAAACTTGTGATGAGTGATACTGTCAACTGCAGCATTACAGATGAATGATTTTATAGCATCCCTTAGCTGTATTAGCAACCAAAACATGGTGCTCCCTCTTGATACACAGTTTTTGAAGACAATTAAATCTCCTCTCTTCTTTGATCCTTCCGATAAACACACAATGTTTTAAAGTTTTGAAAGGACAACACTGAATACATCAAAAAGACCATCTACTTTCAAAAGAAGATGTGCAGCTCAGCCAGCAAAAATTCATACTGCATCTTCTAACAGCCAAGGTCAATAATAGTATTAACTTCAGGAAGAAGGCTAGTACAAGTTCTTTTAACCAACACTAGGTCCCTTAAAAACTTTTTTCATTAATGGGCAGAAATGGGAAAATTCACACAAGAGTCCCTATAATTTGAAATTACTCCTTGTCCTGTATCCAAGGAAATCTTTACCAAAAAAAAAAGCAACTAAAGAAAAAAAAATCACCCCCCCCCAAAAAAAAGACCCAACTCCTTCCTTGTGAGTAACAGGAACTAAACGTGGCATTACTCATCAGGGCCAGGAAGTCTCCTACCCAGCGTGGAACTTGAGAACAAGAATGGACCGAATGCATCCCCCCTACTCTTAACAGTAACTGCTGGAATTACTCAGTATTTGTACCAGAAATAGGTCTACTAAGTACCTTGTTAAAAAGGGAGAGTCAATGAGAATTTTGTCTCTGAAAGCTCATCTTCTCATTTGGGCAGGATTTTTATGATCCACTAATTTTAAGTATCACATGAAAGAGCTGGCCACAGTCCTCCTGTGTTCTCACTAGCTTTCTGAGGACCATGCAGCTGGGATTGGGCACTCTGCTTTTCTGTGGCTCTTCCCTATTTGTCCACTTTTGTTTGCCTGGTTATTCCCTGTAGGAAAACAGTCCAGATAGATTCATGTTTCTTTCCTTACATACATCCCAGATAATGAGTCTGAAGTGGACATTTCATACTACGTTATTTATAAATACTATACCTTTATTGAGTTATAACTGCAGTTCATGTTTATCGTGAACATCAGCAAGAGCCAGAAAGCTTTACTCACATGTCCAGACGCGGTCATATGAAGAATCAGTTTTTAACAGTTATCTTCACTGGCACAGTTTTCATTTGTCATGGTGCCAGGACTCTCTTGCCCTTCACATTTTTCACTGAGCCAAGAGAAGCATAATCAGCCCTTGATTGTGAACTACACTGACTGCATACGCAAAGCACCTATTGATAGACCTCAGGGGGGTCGTTACAAAGACTAAAACAAAGTGGCAAAGTACTTCTGGCCATTATTGCACCACAGAAGGACAGTCAGTGCACACAACCAGTCCCTGGGCTTTGGCAGCAATTCAGAGCTTCAGCTGGAGACCCTTGAAATGGACAGTTGAGGCTGTGATACGGCTTTCACAATATATAAATAACACATGGACGCCTGATCATCAAGGGGTTTATTGTACTGTTATTTGGATTTCTTATAAAAAACCATAGGAAAAACAGGCTAGAAAAATACAAATGTAGCTTACCATAAGCACTTGAGAGCTATGAGACACTAGCAAGATTAGTGCATATCAGAGAACTTTCACCAGGTTTCAGAAGTACTAACAAATGTATTATTTCTCAGATACAGGTCCAAAACAGTAAGACCTGCCATGTTAACATTAACAGCGATGGTAAACTGGGTGGAGAAGGAAAAAAATGCATGTAGGCAGTTTATCTGAAGTTCATTTTTTCCTCTGCAAATATCTTCTTCCTGATGTAATATACAAAATGCTTCCTTTGAAGTGCTCTTTGCTAACCTGAAGATGGTAGCTGATGAGCCACAGCAAACAACAGGGAGCAACTTAAGAGAGTTTCAGTCCCTCTGAGGGACAATCCCAGGTGCAAGACCTAAATCTGAGTTTCCATGTAAGTCTGGCTAAAACACAGAGCACCTGGAGGTCCCAGTATAAGAACAGGAGCATCATGGCATTCACCATGATGGCAGTCAATTAGACACTCAAGACTCGTTTCACAACCAGGTAACTACAAGAGTCTCCAATTTAACCCAAAGGTGAAACAGAAAACTGAGAAGCCCAGTTGTCCAAAAAGCCATAAACCCACTAGTACAGACAAGCAGAAAATTATTTACTGCCTTCAGGCAAGATTTGGCCTTCTACTTAAAATCCCTGTGCACATGAAGACACTGGTGCTACAAACTGATTTATCTGGGCCGTTTCATGGGTAGAGCATCCCTGACTTCAGCAGGGCTCTGGATGGACTCAGGTGTATGGAGCACCACCGGAGTAAGCAAGGCAGCACCGCAGACTGCAGAACCTCCATCGCAGGGCTGGGGTCTCGCTGGTGTGTAGGTCTGAACATGTCACTAAACAGCCATGTCTCCTGGTAATGACACTGTGGGAGAGCAAAGGCTTCTTTGACCAGCTTGGGACACTACAAAATGCACTCATCTCCAGAGTCTTAATTAGGATAGGATGGAGATCCAAGGGGATACATATATTAAAGACAAAAAGAACAGGAATAGAAATGTTTCCATTTGAAATTAATCCTGTGGCACATTTAGTGAGCACTTATTCTGTAAAAAAATAGACTTCTACTACCAAAAGAGAAAAATACAGATATCTCCATAATGAGACAAATCAACAACATCTAGAAAGATCTGATTTCTGAGTACAAACAGTAAAAGACGCTAACATAAAAAGTATAAAAACCAGCGTAACTTGTTTATAGACTCACTGGGTCTGAATTACACCAATATATATAAGGAGTAACTTTCAAGATACTACTGAATAAAATATGTTTTGATATATGTCTGAATTAGTGGAAAATAATTAAGAATCTTTCAAAGTATTGCACTATTTCAACAAATACATATTGAATCAAGCCACTGAATTAAGTAATGGGCATAGAGATCAGAGTTATCTTTTAACTGGTTTTGATAACATCTTTTCAGATTGAGTGGCATTTGTGGTTTATAAAGAAATCCTCTCTGCTTGCAGGTAACATGTCCACAGATATTCGCTCTGTAGACATCCAAGCTATTGCTATTATGAGCCTCCCTAGAAGATGCTAATTTAAAGTTGTGTTTATGGATATAAAGCCTCAAACTAAAGCTAAACCATAGCTCAGCTGTGTGCACAGAAATATGCAGCAATTACAATGAAGTAAAATCCATCCTGCAATCCTCCACCTACAGTCCCTGTATTTAACTGGTTGAGGAGAGAGAAAAATAGATCAGCGGGTAAAGAGACATATAGAACAATACACTTAAAAGTGCTCTGATGCCCTTCACCACCCCAACACTGACACAGACGTGACTGCTCATTCTTCTCCCAAACACATCATTTTGAGAATCTTTTTTGACTTCTACATGACAAGACAAGTAACATTTGGCTCTTCCCCTTTAGACAAATGCCCTTAACAATCATTCTGCAACAACGGTAAGTTTAAACAGCACAGGGCATAAACAAATAACGTTTAAATGGACACTGACAAGCCAAAATGCCCAAGGTTGCTTCTTCTAGTCCAACAGAAAGCTGTTTTCAAAATGGAAAAAGGAAACCAAGTTATCCCTTTGTAATATTTTCAAAGCAAATCTTACATATACCTCAGGATGCAAGTGACATAATCTTGAAATTATCTTTAAAAGAAAGAAAATTGTTTGAATTTCTGTCCAAGATGAGTAGACTAAACTAAAAACAAGCAGGAGAAACCATGAGAAGTACATTATATTTTTCAATCAGCACTAGTTTTAACACAGTATTTTGAAGACTGTCATTTTTAAACTAATGACAGTCAACTTCGGGCAAGTACTATGGTCTATGTCACCAGCTATCCTAATGCCAAGGTTGGTCAGTGCTTGAACAACCGTTCACCAAGGAAACACAGAGAAGGTGATGCTGCTGAGTGACAGAAGATCAACCCCATGCCTCAAGTCAGTTCCATGCTTGGATGCCAAACACAGTCCCTCTTACAATGAAGTATTAATGTGCAGGTATAAGAGTTCAGCTGACTGTAGAGCTACTGGGCATGATTTGAATTTGGTGTAATTTCATCCATGCAATGGGACAGAGAGCCCAGACTTCTAATTTGTTAGAGAAATTAGGCACTGACCTTGTTAAAACTGCATGTTGAAACATGCAATTTGTACTTTGCCTTACCTCCCACTGCTCCTTTATTTCACTGCCAGGGTTTCCTATGTCTGGAGCAGGTAAGTCTTCCTTCATTGCTAACAAATACTGTCCAGTTATGAGAGTGCCCTCACAAAGACCATCCCCGCCAGAAGACTTAAGTTTCTAGCATTATCTTTGGTTTCTTATACCTGGATCTGAATCTTTATTTTGGAGGTTTGCATTTGTAACTCTCAGGCCTGATTAGCTTCACTTTTATATAGAACATGACCACTGTGTGGTTCTACTGAGCTTTGTCTAAGGTCCTCTAGCCAATTTAATCTCTCCAAACATCACCCTAATCTATAGAGAGCTCCAGTGAAATGAACATGTCCTCAGGCAGAATGAAAACCTGCTAAATGTGGCAACAAGTTACAGAAGAGTTAGAGTGATGAACAGTTATAGCACCTTACTTTTGTCAAGATGAATGGATACACTAAAAAAGCTTTCCTTCTATTTGTAAAATTTCCATGTGTTTGAAAGGCATGTTAAACTATAGCAAACAGGCTGAATGCTGTTGTATCTTGTAATTTAAAAAAAAAAAAAAATTACTCTCTTTAGTTAAGTGCCAAAATCATAAGAATTATGCTTCATACATAAACAGATAAATAAAAATAGAGAGAAATATTTTCAAGACTGACTATAGCACTCACCTTGGTTGTCCATCAGAGATGCCTAAACCCCTCAAAGTAAAGGCATGTAGATACTCTCACCGCCAGAGTTAACTTTTATGAGTTAAGGATCTGTATCACCTCTTAAGACATAGGCTTTGGGACCTGTTACCTCAAAGGAAGCTGAGGTTCCTATCAGTGACAACTACAGCTGTTACTGTCCAAAGCATATAAAATCTAGATTTTAAGGATCCAAATGCAAAGACAAGCAAAATCAGAGATTGCTGGGAGCTTATGACTAAGTGATTCACTCACCTGGGCAAGGACAGGGAACCAGTGGGACTGGTACTGTTCAGTTTATTTCTTCCAGCCTGTCATTACTTTATTTTTTTGTCATTATTTCTGACAATACTACTGTATATTCCTGCGTAGCCCTTCAAATATATTTGAAGGCTACACAAACCACAGAAGAGCAAGCCTGAGACTCAGGAAAGAATTTAAATCTACTGAAATCAAGGAACAAACATCTATGGCTTTCTTTGGGTTCTGGATCAAACCCTGAGTGAGTAACAAAATGATGACTAGCAGGACCTTGGGCTCCTTGTCTAGTCCTCTGACAGAAGAATGGTAGAGTTCTACCATCCCAGCCCATGTATTCTATTATAATTATGCAAAATGACCATTAAACCCGTAATTATTTTTAAATGGTGGTGACAGCACTTGTTTGCCAGAGATGGATAAAACATATGACTGCACAAGTATCATCTTCACATACTTCATTCCAAGGAATGTAAGGAAAGATATCTACTACTAAATATACATTCAGACTATTGCAAAGCACAGGACCAAAATACCATCTAAAAGAATTCCTGCTGAGGATGTTGCCTCTTTCTAGTGAGTACAATTCACCACATAAGGGAGTGTATTTTTGATGATCTTAAATCAAGTTTCCAGTAGGGAAGATTTTAAAATATTCTTCTGTTGTAACAAAATGTTCCCGTTGGTGTTGTAATGAAAGAAAGAAAGAGAAAAAACCCATCTCCTGGCAGGAAATTAATTATTGAGCATTCCACTGCGTGATGAGCTCCTACATTCTGCACAGGCTTTCCATTTTTCTATTTCAGTATGTGGAGAAATTCACTATGGAGAAAATACGAACAGAAAAAAGAGCATCAGAATATCAGTTTACTTAATGCATTTAGAAATTGGAGTGTGGAACTTGGTTTGTGCATCACCACACCTGGCACTTACTCCCTCTTTACATTCCCCTCTCCTCCATCAGATTGTCACTTTTGCCTCTGTTCTCTGAAATTACCTCCGTCGAGAACGGAAGCAGTGTGCCTGGCTTTTAGCATAACTCACCTGTGACAGCTCTGCACTGTCACTCCCTTCACTGAAAAAAAACCCTGGAAAATCTCAGATCTTGATGGAAAGGGAAAATAAACGCCCATCATCATATGCCTATGTTGAAATATCAAGATGTAGTTCCATTTTTAAAACCATCCCTTTTTGCCTCATCCCTTTTTGCCTCGATGTCCAGTCCATTTAGTAAACTTCACCCCTGGCTGTCAGTTTTAGTCTCCATGGGAAAAAGCTGAAAAGCCCACACATGCATAATTTCACCCATCAATTACCTGACAGAATACGTACTTCCTGAGGCTACTTCTACATCCAGCACATGTACCTAGAATAACTCCTGAATTTGCTGGGATCATACCACTGCAAAAGCACTCCCATGAAAGCAGGCGCTTCCCAGTAACAGGCATCCTGGATCCTTCCTGGATGTGGAACTACCAAACTAGAGAGGGAAGATCCAACAGACTGAAACAACATATGCCATCTTCAAATAGTATTTTACATCAGTAGTGCTCTATAGATTAGCTAAGACATAACGAAGAACTTTTCAAGAGAAATTAATAATTTTAGCTTTTAAAACAGGAGGCAGAAAGGGTATGGAAAATGGCTACAGCAGATGGCTGCATGATGCCTGCAGAAACTTTAATACCAGTGGTACCATTTCTCATGGTCACCACAACTTGGGCTCACCTCCTTGGGCTCTTCCATCAGCTGCCGGGCAGCATGGCTTGGACACAGCATGACAATAATGCCTGTATCTGCCTTCCAGATTTGAAAGGCCTCATATTTGGCTGGCTCTCTTTTCCAGCAGAAGAAGCCTCCATTTCTGAATGCAGACATGCCAGTATTTTCATGTGTTGTTCATATCTGCAAATATCTAGCTGATGCCTCCCATCCTTCCCTTACAACATACTCCCTCTTGGGTCTATATTTGTACCATGGGGTCCCCAGGGACTGGGAAGCACCCTCACAAAGGTAAACCATCCCATTGAAAGGGAGCATTCTGGAATAACGCAAATCTTCAGTTTCATAGAACCTACCCTAAACATAGCTGGTATTGCAAGAAAGCACTGCAGAAGTAGGAGGCGGGGACCCTCACTACCTGAGGTCCTTTGTGTGGCCCTGAGCAGCAGGGCCCTGCAGGAGCTCTGCTGGTGCTGCTGGAAGTTCTGCGTCATCCTCAGCTAGCCTTTCATCTAAGACTCATGACGCCCTAGCACATCAAAACTGTTAGTGATTCGGCAACTGATAGACAATGATACTAGCAGTGATTCAGATCACATTGTTTTGAGAGGAGAGAATGAATTTTTAATCATAAAGCGGGAGCAAATTTAATGACTACATATGAACATAGAGCATATGCTGCCATTTTGCAAGAAATGATGCTGAAGAGAAGTGCCATGCTTTGCCACTGAGCTCCTGAGTGACAAAAATCACACTCTCCTGAGTATCAGACTCACCATCTGTAAAATGTTTTTCATCCCTAGAATATAATGTGAGAACTATGTGTTACAAATCATATATACTGTAAGTGGTAGATATTGTCACTTGCTTTGGAGCAGCACCTTAGAAGAAATGCTTTTTCTTCCCTCTAATAGCCCACATGGGGCGTAAAACTTGTTAAAACCCTATTTAGTAGTACAAGCAAGATGACAACTAATATATCTCTCAAATTTCCCTCTTGATAAAAGGGAGTAGGAGGGTTTTTTCATGAACATAATGTTATTCAAAGGAATTTGCCCTGTAGGATGAAAACCTCCTATAGGACTATAGGAATTTTAGAGAAGGCTGTGTGCATCTGTATAAACGCATTTTAATTTCCAGAAAAGGAAAGGAGTTTAACTCCTTCTCATGCAAATGACTGAGAGGCAAAGCCAAAAACATGGCTGTTTTTTTAAAGAACAGATTTCTTTTCTATTCCTTCTCAAAAAAATGCCCATGAATTAACAATTAAACCTGGCAATTGCTACAAGACATCAGAGGCAGGCCATCCGTGCTAATAATCAGAATCGGAAGAGACAAAGCCAGGAGGTAGAAATGTTGAATTACATTGTAATGAGAGATTGTCAAAACTCAAGGGGAGTTCAACCTGGAACTGACAGCCCTGGCTGTAGTCATGATCTGAATTTCAGAGGTTATGATGATGCAGGTCGAAATGTTGTAGAGCGATCCCATCAGCAGTTAACTGCACTAATACAACATTAGATCTGAAAGAATGGCTAATTTGGGTCTCTTTTCTGATAAATTATACATCTTCCATAAACAAGCCAAACCAAAACTAATTTCCAGCAACTGCACTGCCTCTGCCAGTACACAGTGCTTTAATATCATTATGCATAAACAGGAAGAGATAATGACCTATAATTCAAATCTATTATTTTTATGGAACACGAAGATACACTGCAGTATAAAGCAAGCTGTTGATTTGGACTGGTACGTTACATTAAACAAATTGTTCTCCCATAAACCACTGCTGCTTTTTCTTCTTTCTTCGATTCTTGCTGTTCTTGCCAATCACAAAGAGTTAGCTGGTGAGGGGCAAATAAAACTTTAGAGGAACTACTCCATTGATACCGAACTACATTCAAACCTAGGCATTTAAATCCTTTCCGCCTGCACAGCCTGTGGCAGAACGGCAGAGCACCTTGCACATGATTTATCCAAAAGCTCTGCCCATGTTTATTCAACAGTGGCTCATGAGAAAGTACATTAAGTTGAGTACTCTGCCATCGGCTTCCCTTCAGACAGCGCTGATACGGACCTAGAGCCCTATCTTGACTGCGGCCAAGAACCTCCAAATCTCGAGGCCGGCGTGGCAGGGCAGGCTCTGTACCTCCAGCTTATGGGGGACCTTTGCCAGGTTTCATAGGGACCAAAAGGCCAAGCTCCCGTTACTGGGAGAGGCAGGGTGAGCCCCGGCACTGCTCGCTCTGCACCGCCCAGCAGGCGGGGTCCCCCCGAGAGGAGCGAGGTGAGCCGGAGCCCGCAGCCTTCTCCCCGACGGCCCTCCGGAGGAGGCTGTGGGTGGCAGTGCCCCCGGGGCCGGTCCCAGGCCGTGCCACCCTTGCCGCCGCAGCATCCCCAGCGCCCACCGAGCCCCCGCGTCTGGTCCCGATCCTCCCGCGGGGCCCGGCGCCGCTCACCCCAGCGCCCGGGCTCTGGCAGAGCGGGGCGGGCCCGGCGCCGCGCTCGGGGGAAACTTTGGCCCCGCCGCCCTCCTCCTCCCACGGCCCCGCACCCGCAGCGCCCCCGCCTCGCGGGGGGAGCCC